>CM032803.1:13889450-14173819 GCA_019155185.1 Beaufortia kweichowensis | reverse complement strand
ACACATACCTACTTATCTCCCTAATAAGGACCTATGACAAAACACCCTACCTTTGGGTACATCCCTTTCTGAAGGGTCTAGAGACAAAAGAAAGATATGACTGCACTACAAATGAAGCCCACAGTACGAATATCACTTGATATTGTCAATTAAAAGCTTCTTTAGAGACCTGACTTTTGCCTTCACTTTGGGGACATTATTTTTATGTCCACTTTGGGGACAAACACAAACTCTGATCAAGTAGAACTTTGAGGACTATGGTGATACACAATCTCTGGTTGTGCTACATTTTAAGACTTCTTGAAGATAAACATAATTTACCATAACAAGACTACTGGCTATACAACAAGATACAAGAATTGAATACCTTGAAAACAAGTGTCTCTATTGTAGAGAATCATTGTCATTGCAATTGTCAGCAACCCTCTAGTTAATTTAGTATTAAATGCACACACTATCCCTAAAACATTTAAGGCATGATTCTCTGTATAGCATGATGATTGTGAAAAGTGCCATGTTAAGTGTCATGTTTGAAATACAGTCGTGAAACACAAACTATTATTGTTACTTTGGGGACTCTGGTGATACACAAACTCCCACTTTAATGTCCCTTTGGGGACTCTGGTGATACACAAAACTCCACTTTAATGTCCCTTTGGGGACTCTGGTGATACACAAACTCCACTTTAATGTCCCTTTGGGGACTCTGGTGATACACAAACTCCACTTTAATGTCCCTTTGGGGACTCTGGTGATACACAAACTCCACTTTAATGTCCCTTTGGGGACTCTGGTGATACACAACTCCACTTTAATGTCCCTTTGGGGACTCTGGTGATACACAAACTCCACTTTAATGTCCCTTTGGGGACTCTGGCGATACACAAACTCCACTTTAATGTCCCTTTGGGGACTCTGGCGATACACAAACTCCACTTTAATGTCCCTTTGGGGACTCTGGCGATACACAAACTCCACTTTAATGTCCCTTTGGGGACTCTGGCGATACACACAAACTCCACTTTAATGTCCCTTTGGGGACTCTGGCGATACACAAACTCCACTTTAATGTCCCTTTGGGGACTCTGGCGATACAAACTCCACTTTAATGTCCCTTTGGGGACTCTGGCGATCTACAAACTCCACTTTAATGTCTCTTTGGGGACTCTGGCGAAACACAACTAGAATATATTAGACAATCATCCAATCATCAGTTTTGTTGCAACTGAACCTTTTTAAATTAGTTAATGAAGAAATACAAGCAGTAATGACATCGGACCATTTATTTAACATGCAAAGGCATTCTACAATGTCCAAATAGTTAGGCACTTAACAATACCACTTTCTGGCATACTGAACAACAGTAAACACATTTCTTTTAAAGTGCATATTAGTTAAAAAAAAAATTTATAAACAGACACAAAAAACAAATGTGTTTAACACATCTTAAACTTGAAAATAATTTTTTTTCCCTTTACTTGCACTCCTCCCTCTTTCTTTTCTTCCTTCCTTTACTTACACTCCTCCCTCTTTCTTTTCTTCCCCTTTACTTACACTCCTCCCTCTTTCTTTTGTATGTAGTGTTTTCCCACCCTCTATAATCCACCTCTTTTTTTTTAAAGTTGTGATCCTGTTCCTACATAATTTTCACACCAGTCCATGTTCGTTCCTTTAAAGCTTCTGGCTCTGCTTTAATGCATCTCACACAGTCTTGCTTTCACCAGGAACTTTGCATGTCTTTATGAAGTTCATCATATGTTTTCAACTGCTTTTACCTCAAAGTCCTCCCATTTTCTTTTTGAAGGGTTTGATGAACCTACAAAAATTTAAAAAGCAAATCTTATTATCAACTAAAGTCAATGAATGATAACCAAATTAACACAGTCTTCCTGTGTAGATATTTTATTTTGAACAACTGGTTACTGATGCCTGTAGATAACGTATTGAGTAATTCATGGTAATTATTGTTGTTAGTATAGTTTACATATTTTTCTACCTTGATGTTCCTGTGAAACAGCTGGTTGATCAGCGTCTGCTGTTGTTGTTGACTGAGGTAAGTCGCTGGATGCATCACTGGGCAAAGGGTCAGGTGATGAAGGCTGCACAAGAGCAGATGTTGATGATGTGACAGTAACAGGTGATGAAGGCTGCACAAGAGCAGATGAAGATGATGTGACAGTACCAGGTGATGAAGGCTGCACAGGAGCGGATGAAGATGATGTGACAGTACCAGGTGATGAAGGCTGCACAAGAGCAGATGTTGATGATGTGACAGTAACAGGTGATGAAGGCTGCACAGGAGCGGATGAAGATGATGTGACAGTACCAGGTGATGAAGGCTGCACAGGAGTGGATGTTGATGATGTGACAGTAACAGGTGATGAAGGCTGCACAGGAGCGGATGAAGATGATGTGACAGTACCAGGTGATGAAGGCTGCACAGGAGCGGATGTTGATGATGTGACAGTAACAGGTGATGAAGGCTGCACAGGAGCGGATGAAGATGATGTGACAGTACCAGGTGATGAAGGCTGCACAGGAGCGGATGAAGATGATGACAGTACCAGGTGATGAAGGCTGCACAAGAGCAGATGTTGATGATGTGACAGTACCAGGTGATGAAGGCTGCACAGGAGGCGGATGAAGATGATGTGACAGTAACAGGTGATGAAGGCTGCACAGGAGCGGATGTTGATGATGTGACAGTACCAGGTGATGAAGGCTGCACAGGAGCCGGATGTTGATGATGTGACAGTACCAGGTGATGAAGGCTGCACAGGAAGCGGATGAAGATGATGATGACAGCACCAGGTGATGAAGGCTGCACAGGGCGGATGTTGATGATGTGACAGTAACAGGTGATGAAGGCTGCACAGGAAGCGATGAAGATGATGTGACAGTACCAGGTGATGAAGGCTGCACAGTGAAGATGATGTGACAGTAACAGGTGATGAAGGCTGCACAGGAGCCGGATGTTGATGATGTGACAGTACCAGGTGATGAAGGCTGCACAGGAGCGGATGTTGATGATGTGACAGTACCAGGTGATGAAGGCTGCACAGGAGCGGATGAAGATGATGTGACAGTACCAGGTGATGAAGGCTGCACAGGAGCGGATGAAGATGATGTGACAGTACCAGGTGATGAAGGCTGCACAGGAGCGGATGTTGATGATGTGACAGTAACAGGTGATGAAGGCTGCACAGGAAGCCGGATGAAGATGATGTGACAGTACCAGGTGAGGTGATGAGGGCTGCACAGGAGCCGGATGTTGATGATGTGACAGTACCAGGTGATGAAGGCTGCACAGGAGCGGATGTTGATGATGATGACAGCAACAGGTGATGAAGGCTACACAGGAGCGGATGTTGATGATGTGACAGTACCAGGGTCAGGTGATGAGGGCTGCACAGGAGTGGATGTTGATGATGTGACAGTAACAGGTGATGAAGGCTGCACAGGAGCAGATGTTGATGATGTGACAGTACCAGGTGATGAAGGCTGCACAGGAGCCGGATGTTGATGATGTGACAGTAACAGGTGATGAAGGCTGCACAGGAGCGGATGTTGATGATGTGACAGTACCAGGTGATGAAGGCTGCACAGGAGCCGGATGTTGATGATGTGACAGTACCAGGTCAGGTGATGAGGGCTGCACAGGAGCGGATGTTGATGATGCGACAGTACCAGGTGATGAAGGCTGCACAGGAGCCGGATGAAGATGATGTGACAGTAACAGGTGATGAAGGCTGCACAGGAGCGGATGTTGATGATGTGACAGTACCAGGTGATGAAGGCTGCACAGGAGCCGGATGTTGATGATGTGACAGTACCAGGTGATGAAGGCTGCACAGGAGCGGATGTTGATGATGTGACAGTAACAGGTGATGAAGAGGCTGCACAGGAGCGGATGAAGATGATGTGACAGTACCAGGTGATGAAGGCTGCACAGGAGCGGATGAAGATGATGACAGTACCAGGTGATGAAAGGCTGCACAAGAGCGGATGTTGATGATGTGACAGTAACAGGTGATGAAGGCTGCACAGGAGCGGATGAAGATGATGTGACAGTACCAGGTGATGAAAAGGCTGCACAGGAAGCGGATGTTGATGATGTGACAGTAACAGGTGATGAAGGCTGCACAGGAGCCGGATGGAGATGATGTGACAGTACCAGGTGATGAAGGCTGCACAGGAGCCGGATGTTGATGATGTGACAGTACCAGGTGATGAAGAGGCTGCACAGGAGGCGGATGTTGATGATGTGACAGTAACAGGTGATGAAGGCTGCACAGGAGCCGGATGAAGATGATGTGACAGTACCAGGTGATGAAGGCTGCACAGGAGCGGATGTTGATGATGTGACAGTAACAGGTGATGAGGGCTGCACAGAGCTTGGAGATGATGTGACAGTACCAGGTGATGAAGGCTGCACAGGAGCAGATGTTGATGATGTGACAGTAACAGGTGATGAAAGGCTGCACAGGAGCCGGATGTTGATGATGTGACAGTAACAGGTGATGAAGGCTGCACAGGAGCGGATGTTGATGATGTGACAGTACCAGGTGATGAAGGCTGCACAGGAGCGGATGTTGATGATGTGACAGTACCAGGGTCAGGTGATGAGGGCTGCACAGGAGCGGATGTTGATGATGTGACAGTACCAGGTGATGAAGGCTGCACAGGAGCGGATGTTGATGATGTGACAGTAACAGGTGATGAGGGCTGCACAGGAGCCGGATGTTGATGATGTGACAGTAACAGGTGATGAAGGCTGCACAGGAGCGGATGAAGATGATGTGACAGTAACAGGTGATGAAGGCTGCACAGGAGCGGATGTTGATGATGTGACAGTACCAGGGTCAGGTGATGAAGGCTGCACAGGAGCCGGATGTTGATGATGTGACAGTACCAGGTGATGAAGGCTGCACAGGAGCGGATGTTGATGATGTGACAGTACCAGGGTCAGGTGATGAGGGCTGCACAGGAGTGGATGTTGATGATGTGACAGTAACAGGTGATGAAGGCTGCACAGGAGCGGATGAAGATGATGTGACAGTACCAGGTGATGAAGGCTGCACAGGAGCGGATGAAGATGATGTGACAGTACCAGGTGATGAAGGCTGCACAGGAGCGGATGAAGATGATGTGACAGTACCAGGTGATGAAAGGCTGCACAGGAGCCGGATGAAGATGATGTGACAGTAACAGGTGATGAAGGCTGCACAGGAGTGGATGTTGATGATGTGACAGTAACAGGTGATGAAGGCTGCACAGGAAGCGGATGAAAGATGATGTGACAGTAGCAGGTGATGAAGGCTGCACAGGAGTGGATGTTGATGATGTGACAATAACAGGTGATGAAGGCTGCACAGGAGCCGGATGTTGATGATGTGACAGTACCAGGTGATGAAGGCTGCACAGGAGCCGGATGTTGATGATGTGACAGTAACAGGTGATGAAGGCTGCACAGGAGCCGGATGAAGATGATGTGACAGTACCAGGTGATGAAGGCTGCACAGGAGTGGATGTTGATGATGTGACAGTAACAGGTGATGAAGGCTGCACACAGGAGCCGGATGAAGATGATGTGACAGTAACAGGTGATGAAGGCTGCACAGGGCGGATGTTGATGATGTGACAGTAACAGGTGATGAAGGCTGCACAGGAGCGGATGAAGATGATGTGACAGTACCAGGTGATGAAGGCTGCACAGGAGCGGATGTTGATGATGTGACAGTAACAGGTGATGAGGGCTGCACAGGAGCGGATGGAGATGATGTGACAGTAACAGGTGATGAAGGCTGCACAGGAGCGGATGTTGATGATGTGACAGTACCAGGTGATGAAGGCTGCACAGGAGCGGATGTTGATGATGTGACAGTAACAGGTGATGAAGGCTGCACAGGAGCGGATGTTGATGATGTGACAGTAACAGGTGATGAAGGCTGCACAGGAGCGGATGTTGATGATGTGACAGTAACAGGGTCAAGTGAGGGTAATGATGCCAATGAGGAGAGTGGAGAAAGGCATGAGGGCGATAGGTCCTTTACAGAGGTAGACATAGCACAGGGTGCAGAATAGGGCTCATCAGATGAGGATGACTGTAACACCTTGAAAATAAAATTGGCATCAAATTAATTGGAATAAAAAGCTCAAAAGCACAAAGTAAACTGTACAATGGCCATTAAATAATCAGGTGTTAATGTATTAAGGTGTTAACCAAGTAAGGTGATGATCATGTTCACATATTACTCACAACTAGAGCTGTGCCGATAAACGATATCATATCAAATTGCGATAAAATATATGTTGATAACGATGATAAGCTCTAGGCATTTTTACTCGATATGGATTAATATAAGAGCCAATCACACAGCAGAAATATGCGACAACGGCCAATCAGCGTGCAGCTTTTAACGTTCACATCAAAGAACAAAGTCAATTTCCTACTGCACTTTGCAAAGCAAACTCGGCACGAGGATGACAAAAATAAGTGGAAGCAGCGACCAAAGTGAAACTAACCTCGAGTTATTATTAACACCTTAATACATTAACACCTGATTATTTAATGGCCATTGTACAGTTTACTTTGTGCTTTTGAGCTTTTTATTCCAATAAAGAATGGGCAATGGGCAGTTACAGCCTAGTGGTTAGAGAGTTGGACTTGCAACCAGAAAGTTGCTGGTTCAATTCCCAGTACCAGCAGGAAACAACTGAGGTGCCCTTGAGCAAGACACCTCACCCCTTATCACTCCCAGTGTGCTACTGGTAAAAACTTGTAAGTCACTTTGGATAAAAGCGTCGGCTAAATGAATAAATGTAAATGTAAATAAAGAATGTTACAACAGACATAAATACACAAGTACATAGTGTGTTATACTGTATAGTGATAGAGTGATAAAGTATGACTGGTAAAGAAAGAGTTGTTTAATGGCCAGTTATGTTCTAGTGGTTAGAGTTTTTTGGTTAGAGGATTTGTGACCAGAAGGTTGCCGGTTCAATTCCCAGGACCAGCAGAAAACAACTGAGATGCTCTTGATTAAAACACCTTAAACCCAATTACTACCAGTGTGTTACTGGTCACTTGTAAGTCTAAATGAATAAATGTAAATGTAAAGTCAATGTGATATCTAGACACCTTAAATCTGTTAATCATAAATCTGTTATGTTATATAAAATTGATATAGCACATGAAGAACAGTTTAACAGTCTGACCTGGGTTTGACCATGTATCTTAAAAGCTCCAGGACAAGTAAGATATACACATTTTATGCCGGTTTCAGATGTGACCGTTTATACTGCACGTGTAAGCAGCGCAGGCTCGCATAGCAGGAGCGAATGCTGACAGTGTAAAAGGACAACAGCCACGCACAGCAAACGCTCTGCCTACGTGCTGCTCACACGTGTAGTGTGCAGCCAGCCTTAGTCTTAATGTAAACTTACTAATTTCTGTGAATCCAAACTGCTGATGGTATTTTTATCACTGGAGTCTGTGACCTGATTGGAAGAGAAATATAAGGAACACAATATAAAAATACAGAAACTAAGTAGCAAGGGATGAACAGGGTTTCATGAAATGTTGGTTACCTTGGCTCGCCAAGGCCAGTCTGAGTCTCCATAACTGTATGTTATTTCTTCCCCTTGTTTAATGTCTCTGACAGCAAAGAGGCACAGATGAGGTTGCTGGTTCACTTCAATTGTTCTTATTTTGCAGGTAGGATTTTTGTGCTCATCATTGACCAGCCTTCCCAAGGATCCATCTTCCTTAGATGCATCCATGCTGTAAATACATAAAATGACCACTAAGAATAGCTTGTACATACATATCTTAATACAAATTGTCTTGGTAATAAACTAAAACTTTTCATTCCACTATGAAAAACCTATTCCAAAATGTTTATTCTAATATTTTTGTATAAAACAGCCCCTCCAGGATTCTGCAATCGCAGAATTTAACGCAAAATCAAGCAAACTCCGCAATATTTTCCGGAGCCTGCATTTTTTCTTAAGATTTTACGTGTAGATGCGGTGTGTGACGTCATCACGACGCACCGCCGTTGAATGTGAACAAACATCACTGCAAACCGACTTACAGCTACTGCTACGCGATAACGGCGCTCACGCAGACGCTACTATGGTACATGACCACTGAAGCAAGAGAATTCCGCACATTTGTTGCTCATGGTTCTAGAACCGTTCCGCTTTTGCCTGTGCCTAGAACGTGTGTAAAATCACGATTACAGATGAAACATGCAAGCTTTATTTTTTTATATTATTAATCCCTAATTTACGCAGTGTTTAAAAATTGAGAAATAGCTTCTGTTATCTGAAAACACATGAACATAAAACAGAAAGTAAAATGAAAAGTGTTTTTACAATTTTATATTAAAGAAAATATAGAAAACATTAAAAAATTAATCCTTAATTGGATTTTTATTTGATGTTACATTTGATATGAAATGGTTAAAAGTTATTATCCTTCAAAATCAGTCATTTTGGGCCACAAAAATCAAAAGTCCCCCACGCAAAATCCTGGAGGGATTGATAAAAGTATAAGATATTTTAGATAGATTTATATTTTAGCATCTCTACTACACAAAGACAACAATTCTATACTCACCACCAATATTTGCCATGCCACTGAAAATCAAACAAGAATGTGTTCTGAACGTCATTGTAGAGTTCAGATCTATTAAGACTTTCCTTCGAACTCACAAGTTCACCTCTGTATTCAAGAACAAAATCTCCTCTGAAAAAAAGCTTCAGTGGTGAAAACTCCACGTCCTAAAGAGAAAAATATATTAAGTTCAGCTGTTTCTTCAGAGTTCTTACTATTAATAACTATTGATAAAAATATTTAATAGCCACACTTAAATAAGTATGCAGTGCAGTTTTTACTTTACATTATACTTTAAATACCTATATAGGCTGCATCATAGAGCTTACAGGAACATTACTGCTATATATTTTAAATTCATAAACTTTTACTGCATAAGTAAATATACTACACTGTATAATTTATATAGTATATTTATATAATATATATATATATACTATACTGTGCTTTACTGCAACCAGTGAACCTCATATTATTTTTTTTGGCAATTGGAATATGAATGAATATTAAAATATCTTGCCTTTATATTTACTGATAAATTTCTCTTCAAGTCCAGCCTTGTCAGTTTTGCAAGCAATGTGATGCTCAGCATCCTGGCGTGGTGTAGTGCGTCGTCTTTTTCTATGTTCAGCCAGCATGGTGACACAATATTTATACAATGACTGAAAAGAAATAGATAATACAAAAAATAAATAAATAATACAATGATTAAGCATATTCCACTAACACAAACAAAATAATTGAGTAGATAATAGAAATTAATTTAAAGGGGAATGGAGTTAATAGTTAGGTATTTTTGCCTACACAATACCCTTTAAACACGATGCAAATTTCATGGTTTAAAAAACAAAACAGTTAAAATCCCATCAGTACATTTCTGCCATTTTAATGTGCATTATAAGTGATATTAAGATAACCATTAAACAATAAAAACAAATTACTTTACACAGTATACTACAGCTATTTAACAGAATTTTAACACATAGTTACATTTGTAACTAATCAAGTATTGACAAGATTATATATTATACACATTATGAAACATGTGACTCATGAGAAATATTAGCTCGACTGTTTTGATTAATTCGAAGAAGCGTTCATATCTAATCCAGCAAATATTTTTACATCAAAATGCTATGAAAAGCATACAGTCGACAAATGATCAAAACCCTTAACATGAAATAATTATTAACAATACTAAAACCTTACTAACTTTAATATTTTCAATTTCATTGCCATAAATTTAAATCGGAACTCACCTTTGCTACTATCAGACCTCCTGCGTAGATCTCTTTCGCGGGAAATCCTGTTTCGCGGGAGGATACATTGTCACGTGTAAACATGCCTTTAAAAGGGCATGACCTGAGACCTGACGCGGGGAGCTGATCACATGTTCCGAAATGAAGAGTAGAAAAGCACATACACCTTACGAACACATCAATTATAATCGGTTTACTTTTCAGTGCTGTATATTTACGTCTAAAATATAAAGCAGCGTTTAAATAGTAAGAGCGAATACATAGCTGTATTCGTCTTCCTGTTGCTCTGCGCAGACCGAACGTCATATGACATAAAAGTATCGCGAGAATTACAATTCACCAGAATACGGAACTGTTTCATCTCGCGGTATTGCGACGCCATCGCGTGCTTTCGATCTGCGCAGCTCCAAATGAAGTCGAACATGTGTAGTGTTGATGCTGTTGCGTCACAGCCAGTTGGTCATATCCCCAGTTCTGTTGCTGGTTACAGAGAGATCTCTATCTAAAAGGCACATGTTTTCTTATTAAAGCAGATCTATCACGATTAACATGCTGCAGCCACTACATGTAAATTAATCCACATGAAAATGAATGAATGAAACATAACTTTTCTCCCATAGATTTTACATATAGAATAATGACAGGAAAGGGATATTACTTGACATTGTTTTAAATGATTTTTCATACTATTCAATAATGAATATATGTTCTTTATGTATAAAGGATTTCATATAAAATTAAATTCTTATTGGTGATGTATGTTTTACTGGAGAAAGATAACAGCTCTGTTTCTGGAGAACATTGTTTCTGCTCCGCCTGCAATTGTATTGTATTGTCAAATCAAATCAAATCAAATCAAATTAAATCAAATCACCTTTGTTGTCACATCACCACAGCACCTGTGCCTAGGTGAGTAAAAGGAGCGTGCTCCAGACAGTGCAGAGACAGTGACATATAGACAGTACCATTACATACATATAGATTTATACAGATGACAATGTGTAATATACACATACATATACACAATACACACAGTGTACTATTAAACATACAGTTAACATACTTACAGTTAACAATAACAATAACAATACAAGTCCAATTACAAGTTGAGCTTGTTATTAAGAGATTGTGCAAACAGATTTGGGGGAAGCAGTGCATAGTACAAAGTGATATTTAGTATAAACGTATATTTCCTATAGTGTTCTTGTAAAAGGGAGTATTTATAGAGGGTTTGCAGTGTACATATAGAAGAGAGAGTGTGTTACCACAGGTGGTTGTATATAGCCTTTTTGATAACCTAAATTCTCACATTCAAAATACGAGATAGGGAGGCAGTGAGTTTACACTGGTCCCTCAGGTAAAATGTTAAACAGGTACAAAACACCATCTACTATGAATAAGTGCCAACTGAATACTACAATAATTATTTACAGTATGTATTTGTTGTATTATATCAATAATCATGGTTCTTAATATTGCTGTACATTTATTTTGATGCAGTTATATTTCACAGTTCTGGGAAGGTGCTCATTCATCTCAAATAATATCTTGCATCTTAAGGTGTTTTCATAATACATGTCATTATTTTTCTAGGTAGATTCTACATTTAAAGATGTACACTATATTGCCAAAAGTATTGGGTCACCTCCTTCTAATGAAAAGGTTTGATTACTTTAGTCATTTCCATGAGTACAAAATGTTTAAGCATATAATGATATTCTATGGAACTGTGTGCTTCTAAATGTATAGTAACAGTTTAGACAGGACCCTTTTCTATTCTAACATGAAAATGTCTGTGTCTAAGGAAAGGTTCAAAAGGAAATGACTGATTCTGACTGACAGTGACTTGTACATATTTCGTACATATTGTCGTTTTAGACACTTCCAAAACTGTTGCAACGAAAATGGAAATACAATTTGTAAATACATGAATTACATCTTTGTTGCCACATTTTTGGAAGTGTCTGAAACAACAATATGTACGAAATATGTACAAGTCACTGTGTTGTGTGATGAGCTTTTGGCTCAAAGTTTGCATTTAAAGTCACAGCAGAGGTGTTCAGATGTGAGTGACATCAGTCAAGTTCTTCCACACTGACTCAATCAGTCATTTCTTTTTGAACCTTTCCTTAGACACAGACATTTTCATGTTAGAATAGAAAAGGGTCCTGTCTAAACTGTTACTATACATTTAGAAGCACACAGTTCCATAGAATATCATTATATGCTTAAACATTAAGGGCCGGTTTCCAGGACGGGACTTAGATTAAATCAGGACTAGGCCTGATTTTTACAAACATGTCTTACAAAAAACCATTACTGAGATGAAACAATGGCACTGATATACTTAAAGATATGTCAGTGAAAGTTGTTTCTAGTTAAGAAAGATCAAATATGCATTTTAGTCTAGGACTTAAGCCCTGTCCGGGAAACTGCCCCTAAGATTTGTACTCATAGAAATGACTAAAGTAATCAAACCTGTTCATTTGACAGGGGTGTAAGAGACTCTAGGCCTATTTTGTAGCATTTTTAAATTCTAAATTCTCAATCCATTGTCTGTCAACAAAAAAATAATTTAAAACCATGATGTGTTAACCTTAACTGATATGGACTGAATTAGAATGAACTGAATTGGGATAATGCCATCTTCTAAATATCACAAACAAACATATTCCTAACAAATGAACATTATTAGACATGAATGAAAGTGTAAAGAAATGATCTCTTGAGTATATGTGTGAGTGTGCTGCTGTGTGGGGGAGGGGCGGCAGCGACTCACTCACACACACACAAACTCTTCTAACTTCAGTCTGTGCTGTGTGTGTGGGGGGGGGGGGAGGGGGGGGGGCGGCACGGGTCACAACAACTCATCACACACACACACACAGACAGAATTAATGACCTCATCAGTTTCAACTAACTAACTAACAAATAAAAAACACTAAACATTGTGGATGCTTTTACATCTTTTTGTGACTTATGTATTAAAACGCACTGAAATAACATCTACTAAACAAATGTTAACATGCCCATCTGAAGAAATGTCAATTCAAAGACAAATATTCGTCTCCCCGTATCAAACTATTCATACTCCACGAATAAACGGCTGTATTTACTTCACGCAGGCCGATCGGTTTATAACTTTAAAATATCGCGTGAACAGACTTCTTTGCATGCATTCAAATCGCTCTCGCGGTCTGTGATGTCATAAACCAATCGATCTGCGCAGCGTGGACACACGTCCTGTCTGCAGATCTGCAGCCGGGCTTTCGCGTGAGGTAACGCGGGGGAGGGGCTGCACGCGCTGCCGCTACACAGACACGGAAGCGGGAGCAAAACTGCGTGTTTACGATTCAAAGTTAGTTTCAAACACATCATGAGAGCACATCGAACTCAACGTAGGTTAGTCTGTTTTTATGTAAAAACTACATATTGGAAACATGTTTAAATTATTTGTACATTCTTTCATATGCAATTTCCGCAATCTTTCCTGATGACACAACTGCAATCGTCCTCCTGATTGGTCACATTAATAAACGATTCAAAGAGTGCAATTCATGTAGTGACCGATAGGGGCGGTATGTGGTACTAATTCTTCCTGGCCTCTGATTGGACAGAATCGCCAAAGTGTGTATCTTTCCGGAAGTGCAGTTCCTCTTAGAGGGCGCTGTATTTTACACAGATTAGTGGGGGGGCATACACACTTTGAGTACACAAATCACTTAAAAGTGTATTTTGGGGACAAGTGAGATTTTAAGCCTAGACACCATTTTAGTGCATGCTAAATGCCATTATATAGTCAAACAAATGAGGACATGAAAAAAGTCCTCAATTGTCAGGGAGGTCCTCAGTTTACTGGTGTGTACTCTGGTGAATGTCCCCAAAAGTGACATAAGTAAGTACACACACACACACACACACACACACACACACACACACACACACACACACACAAATACATGATTATTGCACAGTGGAGAGAACATTGGGGAGTTTTAACTGTTTTTTAAGGCAGATGACCTGAGAGAGAAAAAAATCTTGTGGCTGGTTGTTCTGTTGATCAGTGCTCTGTAACTTGGGCCAGAGGGCAACAGATGTAGTGCCTTTGATGTGTGGGGTGCAGAGTACTTTTTTAGCCTTAACTTTAGATGTATATAGAGTTTTTGATGTGTGGGAGCACCAGGAATCCTCTCTGCAATCTTTTGTAGTCTTTCTACTACAGAAAAGTTAGATTCAAATATAATAATTTACCACATAATCTGCAACCATGTTAATTTTAAAGTAGGCTAACTAACAGAAAACAAACAGAGCCAACTATAATATGTCCTCTAAAAGAATCTTAAATGTATATCTTCCATGCTCACTGCCTGATTTAGGGTTAAGCACATTGTACTTTTACTTTTGAATACTGTAACGGTAGTTTTACTGCAATATTTGCCCTGATGTGCCATTATTAAAAGTTATTTGGTCTTTTTTCTAATGAGAGTAGTGCAACCTCTCAACACCACTAGCACACTTTAAATCTTGGAGGCTACTGGCTACCAACACGAAACTATGTTATTTGGGATGTACGGTTGGGAGGGCTCATACCTGATGGGAGGAGCTTGCGGCATTGGATGGATTAGCCCTACCGGCTGATGAAGGAGCAGCGTCCCAATGGCTTTCGCAGTGTCCGATGGGAGATCAAGACTCACAGCATCAGACAGGTAAGCCTCGCCATCAGATGGACGAAAGTAAAGTTGTTTGATGTAGCTTTGGAAAGTGTCTAAGGACCATCTTCTGAGAGCTTGGATCTATTGTTTGGAGAGAACTTTTTGGGCTGCTGAGGTTGCTGCCCTGATGCAGAAGGAGTGGCTGGAATAGTGAGGAACCAGAGTTCCTGAAGCCAGCATCCTGAAATTCTGAAACATAAAGCAAGACCCAGAATAAACATTTTAAAAGAGACATCAGAGAGGGTGAATGGGAACTGACTTTATTAATGCACTGAACTGTTGCTTTATTGTCACAATGCACTAAAATACTTCTAGCGGTCCAATCTTTCCAGGTAAGCTGCCACAACCAGAGAGTAAAGATTGAATTGTGCTGAGTACTATAGTGTGTCCTGCAGCTGGGGGCATGGAAATGTGAACCAGAATCCTTAGTTAAAAACCCTGAAACCAATTGATGGGGCTGCATCTGTGAATAGCTGGATATTAATGGAAGAAACAAGATTGTTATAGACAAATTAAAGGCCGTTCTACTGTTTTAGGAATGTTATCCATAACCTGAGTTCGCAGCAGCACGCCTAAGTTATGGAAATGAGGTTCTCTTACATGTGAACCGAAGAGGCGAGTGAGAGGAGATGTGAAATTAAAGGGCAGCCCTGTGGAATGATGTGCATAGAAAAGTTTAAGTGACTGAGCAGGGATAGTTTGGCTTGTCTAGGAGGGTAGATGAGATGTGGATTATCCTGTCGATACGTCGGAAGTTGAAATGATCTTAAAAATGATGTGCTTAAAAGACCATTTGATTCGTTGTATGTACGATTAAAGTGTGATCATTAGAGTTAACATTAGCATGTATCATTACTGTAAGGGAAGCACCAATGTATATGCTGATTAGACTGCAGTCAAAATATGCTTTAAAACACCTTGTTATTGCGTGTATTATCTGTGATAATAATAGTTTTTTGCAGTAAGTGCGTTATTTAGGGTGGAAACCTCTTGTTTACGGAAGTCCGGGCCGACCTTAAAGCAAGGAACCCCTCCTGCAGGCTTTCACAGAGAACAGAAAGGTGGATGGAGTCCCGAAGACTGAAGAAGGGAGGCACTCAATCTGACTTTTCCAGAGAGTGGGTTGATAACATTGAAACAGATCATAAATTGGTTATTTTTACTACCAAAGACTTTCCAAATATTATTAAAAGCTAAAAGCTTTGCTTGATTTTAAGCACATTTGTAATAGTTTTGAGGTGATTGTTTGATTTTGCTAAAAGAGGTTTTGTAAATGTAGTTTGAAGATTTGTTCACTGTGTTTAATGTTTTGACAGAGTGGATAATAGTTTCAGGAAACGTGTTTTAGTAATCGTGAAACAAATTTAATATCAAGTTCAAATCCTCCCGTTAAAAGCAACATACTCTTATATATATTTCTGAATGATCTGAATGATCAGTATTTGGTGAACTGCACAGTTTTCAGTAGGTCATGCTGGACCGACTTAGAACAGCTTGCATCTGCTGATATAAGTAAAGCTTTTTGATATACTGTTACTGTTGTTTACTTGTTCAGTAAAACAGATCCTTATTATTAACCTGTTAACTGTTACCGTTCCTCAGGAGGAACACCTATGTTATATCCCTATCTCCTTTAATATTTCAAAGTTGAATTTTAGTCTAATCCTGACAAACTTTAAACTGATGGAGAGGTAAAAGACTCAAGATTAAATATTTGGCCAATTTTCATAACAATAAACATAACATTTTTTTAATGTTACTGTAATTTATAAAAATATCTAAAATTAATTTTTAGAAGACTAGTGACAGATATTATTAGGCAGGTAATTATCACATAGATTTATGTGTTTTATGTATTTATGTAATTAATATTAAATATTGTAAATTATGAAGTTTAATACAGTATATACTGTAGGGTTGCTTACTACAGACCCCTAATGTCGTGTTATATACGTACTAATAATAATGTGATGCTTGCCTAAGGTGTGGTGAAGTTCTTTGACACAATTGCATTTTGGTGATTGCCTTTACTTTCCATTTTTGGCTTAAAAAAACAATCAAAGCTGTTTAGCCTCTAATTATCTTCACTCGTATTTAGCTAATTAGAAGATAGTCCTCTAGTCTGGTTTACCACTGATCTTTGGACAAAGCTTGAGCTTACTTGCCTCATGTCTGCATTACATTACAAGCAAGCTTTGCTCAGCAAAGCATAACTTGTTGGAATTAATGTAATTAAAAAACATGCATATATTAGTAGCACTGTTTTGATAATGGCATTATTAATCTCTGTATTAGTCGCTGCATGTGTGTTTGGCGTGTGCAATTGGTTTGGCGTGTGTGTGTTTTACTTTAGTGGTCCAAACACAGGAACAACGTGTAAAAAAACACAAATGAAGAAAAACACTTTTATTCTTGGCTGCACTATTCCTAAAACTAAAAAAGCAGCTATAAATGGTCATGTGTTGTTGTTGTTGTTGAAGCTCTTCCAGGCCTTGCGTAGGCTGAGTTTAGATTTAACTACTTGCTGATGTCCAAGTCATATCCCTCCAAAGTAAATCTGGGATTCAAAGGATTCAAGGCATCACACTTAGCTGATCAATGCAGCTCTACATACAGTATGCGACTGTCAGGCGCAAATTGCATATATCAAACATGCGCATTTAAAGAGCAAAAGCTGTGAGCCGCTTAGACGAGAAGCTACTACACACTGACAGGTTTATAAATCAAAGGAGACTTTAAAGAATGACAGGGCACTAGGGCATGTTTCTCTGGTAGAGTAAAGAGGCTCTGCTTTCACACTCTCTGGAGACCGTCTTGAGAAACAGAAGATTGCTTTCACCCATTAAAAATGCTTTTATACTACGGTGAAGCTGTCACCTCGAAAAAGCATTGTACAAAGCATGCAATCTGTTTCCTTAACTGATGAAGAGTGTAATTTTATATATCAAGCGGAGGAACATGCGAGGACGTCAACATGGTGCTCTCAAAAAAATCGGCTAAAGACTGAAAACCAAACTGGATGGAAGGATCCAAAGGCTTGGAGAAGATCCTGTTGTGAGCATTTCTGCGCTTCTAAGCAGTATGGAAGGCAAGCAGAAAAGCAGTTTTTCTACATGCTTCCTGTGTGTTTGTGAGTGCAGGCAACTTTTGTGGAAAGCCAAGCATGGAGACATGCAAAGATTTTATGGTAGGTGAGCTGATCATAATCTGCATTCTAGAAAGAAAACTGTGATGTTTTCAGAAAGGTATTGTTTATGGCAAAACATTCTTTCTTTAATATGAAATAAATGTTTATACAAAAATAAAAGGAAAAATAATTTACTTAATCTCATGCTGTCCTAGATGTATATGACTTTTATATGACCTTTCTTCAGATGAAGACAAAATATAAAATTTAAATTTATATTAAAATGCTGTCATGTTTTCATCTTAAATGGAATCCAAAATGACAAAGCTTTAAAAAGGGACATACATTTATCTAAATGACAGTGTCTTCTCAAATTAAATGATACATTTGTGAGTGAAAATTATTAATATTTTAAGGCATATTTGGAAATTGCTTTTGATTCCTATTAATTTGTTTAAGTTGATATGCAACATATTGACTGCTAAATATTTATTATTTTCACTTACAATCAGTTCATAAATAGTTTATTGTTTCATCATGTACCTCATGTTTATCCTGTATGTTTTCTATTCCATTGTGGAACACAAAACAGATTTTTATATACTATTAAAGCGTTTGTCATAAATATCCAGTTTACCTGAACCTAAAATGTTTATTAAATATTAACAAAAACAAAGCCAAGAGTTGGCTTGACATGACAAAATAAACACAACAATGGCAGATCAGATCATACAACAAAGCTAGACAAGAGACAATAACAAACATTGGAGTATATATATTGACAACTGACCAATCAGGGCAAAAGCATCCATGGTCATGTCATAGGGTATGGGCAATGTGGAATAGAACTCCTCAACCTAATGCTCTAAGGAATGATTTTCTTGGCATTTCGTAAGTACAACAGAAAAATGTTGGGTTCATTATGAGGTCTAGATTTCTGTCTATTGAAAGGCACATTGAATTGAACCCATGTGTCCTGGTAGAGAAAAGGTGATTTCATAAAGTTGTGGAGTTTTCTTTTTTATAACTTTGCTTGCATGCAGATTAAAGTGCATGATATGTTGATATTATATCCAGTTTTCTGCCTTGAAGAGGAAGAAAAGTTTTACTACAAGTAAAACTCGCGGAGATATGTGACCTTTCAAGCCCTCTGGTCTGAATATGAGCCGCAAAGCAACATACCAACTGTTCTGAACACAACTGTGCTTCAAGAGAAGACTGATATGTTCTGAAAATTGAAACTTTCCTAGGTGTTGTGCCAGTGAGCTGCTCACAGGAAATAAATAAACATCTCAGCATGCCATAAAAAACTGAAAAGGTTATTATGCATGTATTTCTTCCCACATTTTATTGACACGAGACGGGGAGAGATAGGAAAAAGACGTGTTGGACTCAAACCTCCACTCCCCACATGAGCTCCACAGCTCAATATGTTTGTGCATGTGAGATAATCGCTAAGCCAGGGCTTAAAAACAGCACCTGCATCAGTTTAGAGAATCACAGTTGAGCGGCACAGTTGCCAGAACTCAAAACACCAGAGCAACATAATTGGCAAGAGGTATAAATTGGCCAAAACCCTAACAACAACTTTCTCACATCCATTTCAGAATATTTCTGCCCCTTGTTGTTACTAAGAATTTCTAATAATCATTATTAAGCAAGATGGAAAATCGTTCAAGGTCCATAATAGGTTTTAATGACATTGCTTGGCAATCATGAGTGTTGCACAAACCCTGTTGACAGTTCACTACTGGCTAAATTGGTCAGTCAGCACAGGATGTCTGCAACTGACACATCATGGTGGATTAAGAGACCAACGACACCCATGATAGGTTTGTCACACAGTCCTATTATGAAGTGCCAACAGAAACCACGTCTCTAGACTTGATAACATTTCCACATGTAATTGTCTGACTGAAATCCATTGACATCGAGTTTATTTTGTTGATGGCTGACATACAATTTAATCCAGAGTGATCTGTACACATTGTGTTTAATGCATTGTAGGTAAGATGCTCAGAAGAGGTTTGATCACGCTTTTAGAGACCCCCAACTATACCTTTGTTTTTATGCCTTCACACTTTCTTAATATTCTTCAAAAGTTTCAGAGCCTTGCAGTCGTTTTACTGAGCTAGGACTAAATTTCTCTCTGGAGGAAATGCAATGGGCTTTCTGAATCGAACAGCTTTCTGAGACATTTTCCATTAAACCGACGTGGGCCAACCCCTTCAGGGTCCGAGCCTTTGGTTGAATCCTATGTGATGATGGCCACTGGCGTAATGGTGACTTTGCAAGCAGTGCCTGTCGATATACACGATTTAACCATTTCTCATACAGGCTTTACCATGGGCTAGAAAGAAAGCTTAGTCAACTACCTAGTCTACTTCACATAATATTTATCATGGCTCTACCAAAGGCCCAGTAAATATTTTATAGTACAATTGACCCTTCGCTAAGCCACACCCGAAAACCGCCACAGGCCAATCGTGGTTTAGCAACCGTAACTAGGCTCGGGAGGTCTGTCAAGATTTCGAGCAGGGGAAACATGCCAAAGCGTTGTGCGTATGGATTGTGTAAATCTGATACCCGGTATCCTAAAAGTTTGGATGGGGTGGTGGAATTTTTTCCCTTCCCGAAACCTAAAACCCATGGGGAGAAATGTCGGACGTGGATCAAGAAGTGTGGAAGGACTCATTCACAACTAAGTGTTGACAGGATTAACAAAAACAACTACGTTTGCTCCAAAATAAGAGCACGCTAATAGTTAGCTAGCTAACTCAGCATATCATTGCTTGAAAATATCGACGGTTCTTTGTTAATAATGCATATATTTCAGTGTAAAAATATAAGCGGGAGAATGTTATCATTGCAAAGTGGTCAGACTAATGTCTTGTGTTTATTCCACGAGATTTATGGATAAGGTGTTTGATTTATAACTATTAGATTATTTTCACAAATTTCACTTACCCTACTGAGCATGAACAAAACTGTTCCTCAATTTGTGTGTTTCCCATTTGAATGGTCAGCGTATGAGACGGCTGCTGCTTGCGCTGGGACCTATAGGCTTTAGCTTCAATTTTATTTTCTAATCAGTTGCATATTATGTCGTGGATATATCCCTCGAATGCATACTGAAGTCCTTTTTGACTTGCTCTCTCACATATTTCACCTGTTCGCCAAAAATAACTAATTATCTCCTTGGGAATGTCTGACGCCGGTGCATACATACTGTAATAGACTTGCCAGGCGCAAAAGTTTGACAGGCGTAGCAACAGTAACTAAGGAGGGCGGGGCTTAGCGAAGGGTCAATTCATATCCTTAGAGCTCTATAGTTTATTTGTTTATGGGTCATCATATGAGTTCCATATGAGTCAGACTCCTAACTTTGGAACTCTTCACAGAATAAATCCATAAACCGATTTGCCTCTTGCCTCATTTGAAAACATCATATAGAAATAATTGCTTTCAGGCATTAATATGAAGCAAAATAGCATGGACTCAAGGATCCAACTTAATTGGAAAGGCAATATATGTGGATTAAAGCATATTGGATTTGATTGATGGCTTTGTCAAAATGTGGAAAAACCCTCCCTGCAATAGTCAAGAGGTGCTTATAATGATTGCAATCAGGAATAACTACTTCTCCCTACAATGCATTCATTTCTGAATCACAACAAGGCAAAAAGGTATCTTTTATGAAAATTGTAATATGCATAAGTCCTGTATATGTATATAATGTACACATGATTGTGATTTGTTTAACCATGTCATTGCAAAACCCTTAAACTCTGGGAATGTACAGTACTTGGACTAAAAAGTGGCATCCTGCAAACAAATGATGCTAGAGTAGATCTTTTAACACTTTGAGATGTTTTGCGCTTACTTTTTACCAACTGCTGCCTGTGAGTTTGAATTAATTTATTAGTTAGTTAGTTGACCTTACACCGCATCTGAACCAAACGTGCCGTGACACACGACAAAAGGCATCTTTTCCATGTAAATCAGCGTTTTTTTTCCTAACCAACCATGACAGCGATGCACGACAATGGATTCTCTTTCAGAAACGCTTTCTATTTCTAATCGTCACGGCTGACAGCTCCATCTTCACAGCAGTCTCAGTCTATGAAAGTTGTGCCCCTCATGAATATTAATCATCAGACATGTACGATGAGGACTGTTTTTAAGAACTGTAGGATCAGAAATTAAATGAAAACTTGGGAAAAGCTATAAAATCATAGCATTAGGTGTGGCGTCATGGAAGTCATGAAAATACAGTTGTGCTTAAAAGTATGCATACTTTTGCATATTTTTGCCGAGATAACAGCTCTGAATCTTCATCTATAATGCCTAATAAGTTTGTAAAACACCTGACAAGAGATTGAGACAATCTGTTTATAGAGAATTGCTCCAGAACCTTCAGATTTCCAGCTCTATGTTGGTGCTTCTCCTTTTCAGTTCTCTCCACTCATTTTCTATAGGGTTCAGGTCTGGAAAGTGGGATAGATGTTTTGATTTTGATGGTTTTTTAAAATCATTCTCCTATTGAAAGATTCAACCTTGAGCTCTTTTATGACTATTAGCAGGGACAGTTTTTTTTATTGACGGCAACATCTTGACATAGTGACCAAAGACAGATATAACACCAAAAACAAACAGGGGATATAGAAAAAAAAAAGCTATAAAGGTATTGATGTGGTAGTTTAAACAAGTACAGAGATAAATTGAATCCATAGTTTCATGAGTTATAATAGTAATTCCTATTATTATTAATTTAATGTTGTTTAGTGAAATAAATAAATTATAGTTATGACTGCACTAAAATTCGGTATATGTGGTCATCAATATAATGAGGATTTAAGTATATCCAAGAAAAATAAATAAATAAATAAAAATAAAGATACTGACAGATGATAGCCTATTTTTAAAGTTGTTGGTCAAAAAAGTCCTAGCAGTACTATAAAAATATATAATAATTATTATTAATACTAGTAATAGTGGTTGATGTAGGGGTGGAAGCAGTGGGAGCAGAAGTGATAATAATAATAATAATAATAATAATAATAATAATAATAATAATAATAAATTGTCTAGTCTGTAGATTTATTGCAGGTAACCTCATACCCCTCTAGTTCCAGCAGCCACTCCATCCCCGTGCAACCTACAGACCCATCGGCACAGACCCCGACCCCAAATTGCTTAATTTAATTACAGCAAAGTGCTATTTTGGTGCATTTAGTGTTGAGTTAAGTTGGATTGTTGAGTGTCATTTGAATAAGATCTTGGTTTTTGCATTGAAAAAAGCACACAAGGGCCACAGCTGCATTTAATATATTTGTGATGACTGGACAATAAGTGGATAATAATGTCTTTATGTACATAAAATGGTGGAGTGTTGGCAGATTTTTAACTGTAAGATACTGCAGCATTTTCAATAATCTCATTTACATTTCTTGTAGCAGCCAAAATCTAACTTTGGTAAATGATTCACAGTGGTCCGGCTTCTGTCTGCCTCATGGATTAGGTCAGTAATATTGGTGGCAAACATCCAACACTACACGTAATGTCCCAATTTCCATTATTCTGAAGTCAAATAACACACACACGCAGGCTATTCATCATAAATTCAGTTAGCTGGCAGCACCCAGAAACACTTATTGTGGTGATTTGCTACACGCAGTGCAATGTTGGGGGGGCGAAGTCTCTTTTAAGGTTACAAATGCAAAAAAGAGTATTACATGAGAGTATGATAAAATTGTGTACTTTAAGTAAATTACATTTTAGCCTGATTTAAAACACAGAATAATGCAGGATAAACAGGATTTTGTTCATGCCTACACATTTTTCATTTTGTTTTGATATTTTTTCATAGTTTGCCACTAAATGCAGGATGGTCATGTGGATCCCACTGCGCCAAGCAAACGATTTATTTGTTTTATAACGGAGTCACATACTGTAACAGAAAAATACACATGGGAAATACTTCGCTACTTTGTTCTACCATAATGTTTGGTTTGAAGGGGAATGTTTCTCTAGATGCCCCCCACCGTATCGACCCTGCCTGGTTAGGAAACAAAGTTATATATAAAGTCATTCATTCTCAGTTTAGTTTATTTTAAACTGTTTAATAGGCAAACTAAATGAAACAAACATTTAAAACCTATCCTTGAGTCTAACCCATACATCAGCATATGTTGTCATACTTTTGTCATATACAACCCATAGAAGCATTTAAATGACCGTGTACTTATAAAAAAATTTAAAACTCAAGAAAAGCATTCAGTATTTTTCCCTCTGTATTCCCTCTGAAGACTAGCACATACAGCATTTCAGTCCTTCACATTTCGTCTTTAAATAATAGATCCCCTAATCGTTTCAAGCGGGCCTTGCGGTTTTGTTTACGGCATTGAGCAGATGTCTCAGTGGTCTTTCTGCTTCTCGCTCATTGCTTTGCCAACATAAGCCTGTGTTTCGCCACAATTGATGCCACGCTGTTAAAAAAAGCTGGATTTTATATGGATCATTTAGCGCTTTTACCATGAACGAAATTCCTTAACTGGCTGTCATCTGCAATGCAGCAGTAAGCTTGTGCCTGTCATAATTAATACTTTCTAACTGAACGCCTGATGCGTTTGGATTTTGCGAGGAGCATGTCAGTTTTTAAGATCGGTTCATGTCAAACATGTATTAGTGATAAATAATTAGGCTCGGTTAATAGAGACTCTCTGCTCAAATGAGATGCGGTGCTTCAGAGTGCTGCCAAGTGCATCAATCTTCTTTTGTGGTCTGCCAATTATGACAGTTTAAGTATTTAACTATGACTGGACAAGATCAATGATAAATGGAAAAGGGATAAATGGCTCTTGCAAAGAAATTTTAATATACTTACTCTAGTGGATAATTACTTGATAAAAAATACTATAAGCTGACCCCACAAGACTTCAGATCTGAAACTTGTGGGCCACCATTGAACGTGCTGCAAAATACGTGGAGAAACAGCAAATACTTAAAAGTCTCCAAATAAGTCCCTAAATAAGATGGGAGTAATTCATCTTTCATACCTTACAACTGACCAACCCCATTTTCTCTAATGGTTTTGGAAAAATAAAAAATAACTAAATTGTACACAAGAAAATAGCTCTAACACAAAGCATTGTAAAGGAGCAATGGCTTCCCATCATCTCAGCACCACCTTGTCCTTTCAATCATTATCCTCCAGACAGACTCCTGAGCGGAGCGGGCGTGACAGAGGAGGTGCGCCAGGACGTGAAACAGCTCTTGTTTTTCTTAATCATGCCACTGCAGTTAAATGCCGAGTAAAGCGGACTATTGGTCTTGACTGATTCTAACCAGTAACTCATTGGAAATCTAACTGAAAAATGTATTTAGGTACATTTTCTATTCAGCAAATTCAAAATACAGCCCCTGAATTTCATTGTACTGAGCAAGTTTTTGCAATATCCCGCAATAGTAGCTAACTATGTCTAGGTGATTCCAAGTACCTGAACATACTAATCAGGCAGGTCCAGTCCACTACTCAACTAATCCCTGTCTCACTTGAGATACTGCCTGAGAACATGGGGGAAAACGGGAACTCATAATGAACAATGTCCTGTCAGTGCGCTGTATTTAACCACCAGCTCATTCCACTGTGCTGCTTTAAGAAGCACAGCAGGGGATTTCTCCTTCCTGCAGTCATCCAACCACACAATATAATCGTCTCATGTGAGATCCCATTTACAGAATAACTATTTCCCACACTCTATTTTTTGGCTGAATTTCCAGATCAATTGGATTGATACAGTATTGATCAGTAATTTTAAACTGGACAACTGGAGACTGTACTTTATGTAAAAGCATCCTGAAATGAGTTATTTATTATGTATTATATATGAAGAGTTATTTCATGTGACCACTTTATATCCAACTGGCCTGAAATGGTTTGAAAGATCTTGAACATAAAAATGTACATTTGATGTAAATTATCTTTAGCACAAGTTATTATTCTGCATTTATCCCCATCTTGTAGCAGATTTATGGGTAACTACTTGGGCATCTGTTAATATGCAGGCTCAGACAGGACATATTTCTTAAGTGGATATTGTGTTTGTGTTCTTCTCAGTGGGTGAAATCTACAAGGCCTCTCAGCAGGACCGACAGCAAAAGGGTGTATGTTTGTCCAAAGTTATCAAAACTGTCCTAGCACCTTTTTGGCATTGTTTTCCCAATGGACTGCTGTTTCATGGCCCCCCACCTCCCAGGCATATGCCGCTGTCAGTTTAAGCTAATGCTCTGACTTTGTCATCCTTTCCATAATGCATTTTTCATACTTTTTACCACTTTTAAGTATTAATTTAAGTATTCAGATAACAGGAGAGGCTGGTGACCATAAGGTCTTAAAGTAAACAGTCTCTAAGACTATGTGACTATAGAAGGTTGTTGCTCTGAGGTGGTCAGAAACGACAGTTTGGAAAGGATCGGTTTGGTCTGCCATTGTGCTGTGGCATAAATCAACCCCCCAGTACCGTCTCCTTTGCATTCTACTCAGCTTTGCCAGCGCTCATTTTCACTATAGCGTATGCACTCCCGGCATTGACTCTGTAGTGCCCTAAGGACGGATGGAGGTTAGCTGTCACTGTAGATTAATGGACACATTTGCCATGTTGACCCCTCTGCTCCTCCATTTACTCGGGATGATGGCATACACACGCATGTCACTCTCCTTGGACAAATAGTGTCGTCGGGTCTAGTCAAAGGCTTAGAAAGAAAATCAACTTGAGATCAAGAGAGTAAAGCGATGGAAAGAGATTGTGTGATTTAACAAGTTAGCTGTTGTTGCAAACTTGAACAACTTTATTTGTTCCAAGGTATACATATAAAAATGTCTTGAGAATTTTGTGAAAAAAAAACAACAGCAGCACCAAAAAAAAAATAAAAATGTCCCTTTGACTTCTGTGCTGTCATGTGTGTATGAAATTTCTGTGTTTTTTTTTTTTTACAAAAATAATCAAGGTTTTTTAAATAAAATAATTGTCGTTCTTTGCAGTGCAAAGACACTTATTTTTTATTAGTTATATTATTAATTATAGTTCTTATAGTTAGTTATTTGCTAACACTTTTTATGAGGTGTGCATTTATAGTACATTATAAGGGCATTAAGTATATAAAAATAATATGTCATATCTAATAAATACTCATAACAACAGTTACAATACATTATAATACCTACCTATTTGTGTATGATGATTTATAAAACCTAATGAACTCATAGTGACAATGTATTATAAATCTGTAGTAAATATATAAGTAAATATTGTTTACAATAAAGTGACGAATGCAAGTCTTTGTGTGACAATTCAAAAGGCTTTATAATGTGGTCATAAAATTTATAAGGTATTTCACAAGAGTACAAAGAAACAATACATTCACAACGAAAATAATGTCAATGTGAAAAAACTGTATATTTAAAAGGTCTTAAAAAAGGCACATACTGCACATCCATCAAGTAATCTAAATGACTCCAATTTTAAAAGGTGGCCTTATTAACATATCTCATCACTATCTGCCTGCCACAATCAACAGCTTTTCCTGACCAAGAAAGATGCGGATAAGAATTTTGAAAAAGAGATATTTGTATCTATTTTAGGTGTCAAATGTCATTTGTTTTTACATATCTGAAATATAAATCACTTACACCTTTTACCTCTATACATTTCATTTAGCTAGTTCTGTTATAGCTATGACAGTCATCTTTATAGCAAAATTTTAGGTCCTAAAAAATAGACAGTTCTTTATTCACAAATCAAAATCGGACACATTTATCAAAAGTAAATTTAATGAAGTGTGATGAGTTTACAAGCTTAAATATGAAAAAAGGAATCCCTTGCACCCCAGTTCTTAACTGAATCTATTAAGTTATATTGTTTACTTTATTATTTCTGGCTTCACAAATATATATTTATGTATCACGATGAATGGGGTACAACCTAATTGTTACAGGTGGAGCGAATTGTGCTTTGGGTCTTTTTGGATGTATTTTTGAATGTAAAATACTATTTTGATTATGAACCGATTATGACTCATTCATGAGTTATAGTATCCATAATCTGTCATAGTAATAGTTTTTTGCAGTTCTGGTTACTTGCAGTTGATTTACTTTGCAGTTATTTAGTGTGCATTATTTAGGGTGGAAACCTCTGTCTAAAAGAGTAAACACAACGCACGTTTTGTGTTCGCTGTTCATTCATATGCTAGTGGTAATTTATTTATTCCTTGATGTCATGTGATGGTTTGGGTGTATGTGACATAAATAAACACACAATGTGCTTAAAAGACCATTTGATATGTGTTTGTACGATTAAAACTATGATTGTTCAGTAGTGTGTTAGCATTAGCATGTAGCAGTGCATCTGTCAATCACAAAAGTGGGCAGGAGCACTAAAGGTACAGTAGCTGAAAGGTCTTTGAAGGGAAAACACTAATAAATTGCTTGTTTTTACTGCAAAAAAAAGAAAGAAAAGAAAACTATTACGCCACAGGGAACAAAATAACATAAAAACAAATCCATGCCACCTACACTTTAAATGTTCATTTGTATATTTTAAATGTTCAGATATGTGTGTGCTTGTGTTAAAGATAAACACTTGACCAGTCAAAAAGAGAAAAATGAACATACTGAAATTCTACTTCAAAACTATTCTTAATTTTACTTTACTGCTGGGAAAGCATTTATCTCTAGCTGTGAATGATTTTGTTACATACGTATACTTGGTTTTACATTCCTTTTTGAAAGCTGTCTTCATTTACATAGCTAATTAGGAACAAACTTCAATAGCTGTAATGAATGCATATGCATTAATGTAAGCCAGCATGATTGACTGCCTGTGAGATTAGAATCTAGTATTTTACAGAATCCATGCACATCTTTGACGAAGATCTTTCATCTTGCTTCATCAAACAGCAATCCTCCTTCAAAAGACTAAATGAGATGAAACTAAGCCTTTCTTACTGTCTTTGGAACAAGTATATTAATTTTAACATGCATAAATATACAAGAGCTTTAGAGTGCCGTGTAAAACACAAGATTACAAGATTAAAGTCATAACATTTTGAGAATATAGTTTAAATTATGAGAATAAAGATAATACAAGATGTAATTTATAATATTTAGAGAATAAAGTCAAGTTTTACATGAACGCTTATGGAGGGATGTCAGTGCACAAGTTATTCTGTTTAAAGGAGTAGCTCATCAATAAATTTGGTCACTGTTTCCTCATTATCATGTCACTCCAAAGTTTACTTTTTATCACAAACAAATGCAGATTTTTGAGCAACATTTACACAGCTCTTTCCATTTGCTGTGACCACAAACTCCAAGTTATCTAGAATATAAGTTATATTATTTATAATTACTGTATTGCCTGTTTTAACAATATATTTTCTATACAGCTGCTTTGAAACAATGCAAATTGCTATATAAAATCGTATAGAAATAAACTTGACATTACAGACATGCAGTATTTGTGTGAATTTGTTATTCACTGTAAACAGTTATATGAAAACTACTCTTGTGTCAAACCCATGTGTGCAAAAACACAAACTACAATGTTAGCAAATGGTTAAATGATTCAGCATTAACACAGATAGTTTTGCAATTCATTCATCAATTGCAATGCATAATGACTCATTTTAACATTCATTAAAAAACTCAAGAGTATAATTAATATGTGGCTCGACAGTCAGTTTTAAAGAAACATTTTTATAATATTTTTAAACGAAAACTGTTGTGAATCGCCCCTGCATCAGCATTCATGCAACGTCTCTCATCCAATCACATTTGAAGGTTGTAATTAACTGATGTATTATTCTCCATAAAACTACAGCAAACTACACTTTCACAGCTGGTAAAAATTGTTTTGGTCAGTAAATGTTACCTGCAGTTTGCATCTTAAATGGATCAATGGAAACCGTCACAAAGACACTCACATCAATATTAAAAAAAAAATCACTACTCTAATTACTAAAGTCTCATCTAACCAGCATGACCGCAGAGTTTAGGTTTGTTGAATCTTAACAGACCCTGACCGGGTCAAGAGTCACCCGTCAGTACAGAAAAAACATCTCTGATTAAGGGACAGCTCTGGCTTCAGACCACAGGAGGTGACAGGAGAGCACCTGCTCCGGCCGTGTAACCCAACTGCCTATATTTAGTCTCCAGTTGAGCGGAAGAAGGGGGAGTTATAGTGAAGTTGATTTGGACTACAGTGCTGCATCTGGCCTTTGAGCACACCGGCAAGTGACAGCATGAGTGATGTCATACGGGGGAGCCATGCATCATCCGTTGGCAGATGTTTGACCTACTGATTGTGTTCCAGAAACAGTCGCTGTGGATCAGGTCTCAGTGCCCCTCGATCTGAGACAGCGCCTGGACCTCAGCTAACTTCCAGCGGTCTTTCATATACTTGTAGTGTACAGTCACGGGACACGTGCTTCATGGCCAAAAAAGTCAGACCAGTTTTTTTAAACTATTTTACACAAGACCCCAAAAGGCCAGTAAGTAAAGCTGCACTTCAAAAATAGTACAGTAGAAATGTCTTCCATTTAAGTACTGTTTAATATTCGGTATAATATTCAATATAATTAACACCGAATAAGCATTAGGGATGTAACAATGTCTTGTGGAGCAATATATCGCAATACAACACAATATGATATGTCAGTTTAATGTGTTGTATTTAATTTTTTTATGAATCTGACAGATTGCTAACAGATTGATGTTATTGAAAACTGTAAAAAATGAAAAAAAAAGTAAATTTGATTTGGTAATCAAATACCATTACCTGTATTTAGGCAGTGATTCACTTAAAAAATTATAGTTAAAATTATAATTATACTATATATTAAAATGAATGTCTGTCAGTATATTGTATATTTAGTCTAGTTAGTGAAGTCTTGCTTATATCACGTGACATTGTTCATTAATGCTCATAATCTGGAGTCAATCCCAGATATTTTTTTCGGTGCAAATACTTGTAATTAATCATCTCTTTTAGACGAATATTTGTTTCGCTTACATAGGTAATGGTGGATAATGTTTTCGATATTATTTGTGAAGAAAGCTTATTATCATTCTTACAGTAACTTGTTGGAGAATACAATGTTTATTAACACTGTTCTTTAAATCTTCACATTTTTATAACTTCAGTTTCACAGCTTTATCAAAGCAAAACAGAAATCTTTCCAAGTACTGTCTGGAACTTGCTTAAGTGCCGAAGTACTCCCTGGGGTGCATTACCCCTGTTAGAAATCACTGGTTTAAGGTATTGTTTTTGTAAACTAGGCAGCCAGCTACTGTGTGTTCCAAGAATTATTAGTGTATAAGATTTGTTGTTAGTCATCAAAGGTCTTATGTTTGTGCATTAAAGTAAAACAGTTCTGTTTAAAAAACTTAGAAAATATAATCTGTCAAACTAACCCCTTGAAAATGAATGAAACATCGTTGTGTTTCATCTGCAGTGCTACTAGTTCAGTTCATTTCGTTTTATTAGTTAATAATTAACATTAGACTTTTGGACAAAGTAGAATGTTTTAAACATAAATGTTTTAAACACACTCCGAAGTTAACATATTGCTTATGTCACCATTAAAATCATTCATTGTCCAAATAAAATTCTTAGCATACCTTTGAGAGAAATTGTGTAAAATACCCTTGTGTTATCAGTGACAGGAAAGGCTGGCATAAAAATGGCCTTAAACTCTATAAAGACAATGCTTAAGGGCTATAGATTGCAAAACATGCCCACGAGACTTCATATCTAAATGGTTCTTTTGGCAAATATGCTCTGTGACTGGTTTAATTATAGAAGAATAAAAAGTGCACTTTAAAAATTAAGCAATCACAGGTCTGTGGATATCTGAAAAGCCATGGGAGAAAGAGGTGTGGCTGTGAATCAAACATCAGTATAAGAACACGGCAAGACCTTTCAAGGAGCCATTGAGTGAATGTTATGGGTCATTGTTTATATTATATATCTTTATTATGTTTATATTAACAGGGCTGATGGTAACAGTGTTGACAGTTTTACACGTGGAAAGTTTTACTGTTAAATGAGAAAGTACAAGGTGGTTAAAAACACACTTAACACTGTTGTCTTTACTTAAATAAGTCCTAAAATAAATCAAAATTTAAAAGGGTTGAATTTTAAGATGGTTGCATTTTGGATTTACCATAAAATAGCGATTAAAGCTGCAGTCCGAAGCTTGCCTCTATATCGCCATCTCTTCAGGTCATGTTGAAGTCAAATGACATTTTCAAAATCACATCTGACAGCTCAACGTGAATCAAGTTGAGAAAATTAGACAGTTTTGAACACTGATTTTTATGTACTTGATCAATAACTGATTACTGTTTTTTATTTTTTGCAATACAAAATGGATTCTTTAATATGTAGTAAAGCAATTGTAAAGCAATACCTATTGTAAAAACCACACATTATGCTCAGGCCTCCTTTAGTGGAGGTCAGTCACCTTAAAAAACCAAACTCATAGTCACAGCGATGAATCAGTGATGTGCTCTGTTATAATGTATCTATACAGTGTCATGATGACCCATGGATTAAGATTTAAACAGATATATTGCCCCAGACTATTCAGTTTCTCTCTCAGCGGCTCTCCGTATATTGCCAATGTATTTTAATCTGTGGCCCCAGAGGGAACTGTGTAACACCTCATGGGTTTTCATAAGGTTATAAAGATTCACAGTGCATGAGTCGCCAACCAAATAGAAAGAGTATTTCATTTCTGTGGGCAAATGAATCTTTCTCCCCTCATTTCCCAATCTCAGACAACTCTGATAGAGAGGTGGGATCTTAATATTTCCAGAATCTCCTCAGTGACTCTTTTGTCATTGACAGGATATTTTTATAAAGAGATGTATTTGTACGTGCGGATCGCTGAATTGAAACCGATTATATGTCGACACCAAGGGAAAGCATCTCTCTTGCTTTTACGTTGGATATTTGTTTGCAGAGCACCGAAATATTAAAAAAATATTGTGAATTGGGAAAACCGCTAATGCTTTAATCATCATTAGCCATTAGCTAGGGACTACTTAGGCGTTCAGTTTGCTTGCTAATAGAAGTATCTTAGTTAAGTAAAAACAACATGATATATTTAGTGGAGAATTAAAGAGAACAGCATTGCTTTCCTGAAGGTCATATAATTATAAGTTTGTTACTAAACATGTTTTGGAGGAAAATAGAGAGGAAGCCCTAAAGTGAGTAATATGGGGGAAATTTGATACAATTATGTAGCTGAAAGAACATGTAAGCCTGTACAGAATTAGACAAGAGGGCGTACGAGCTTGTCCCATTATATTAAATGATATATGTTAGGTGATCCATCCAAATGATGCAAGTTTAACATCTATTCACGCTATTGTTTCCCTATTGCATGTTAAGCTTCTCTCTAATAGGTGTTTGACATTCTTCTCCACTGAATGCTAATCATCTCCCGTAATGCTGGATTTGCCAGCTCTCAGGAGATATATTAGGCAGTTATCTCTCCGTCAACAACAACACCATTAGATAGATAATGCTAACGTTGAACGTGCAATGCTTTGTGCAAACCAACAAGCATTAGGATGGTTGAAGAAAGTCAATTGTTATTGCTGGTACCGGGTGTCAAATAAACCATACTTAAATCATTGATGGGGTATAAATATTACACTTTCAAATGCAATTCACAGAATGCAAATATAAATATTACTGCTGATAAACATGGCTTATCTCTAAATAGAGTTTACGTGTAACATACCATTGTGGTTTGTTTCCCATTATTAAAACAATTGTGATACATTAATTATGAAAGATTGTTTTAATTTTCCCTACATGCTCCATGTTTACCCCAGTCACTTTTAGCTATTTACTAAACAGTTTTGTACATCAGATAACTAAGAAACCCAGATTATGAATTATAATGCCTTTACGGTATATATTGAACAGTCAGTATGTGTTTATGCATCCATTAATTCGACATTATGACACCAATTTTCATGCAACAAAAAATGTAAATTTAAAAGTAAGATAATACCAATTTTCTACCTTTATTTCTTTTTATTATTCTTTTTATTAAATATTTTGTTCACTTAATTAGGAAAATTTATATTAATATATTTTCAAAATATATTATTTATTTTATAAATTTATATTATCTATTTATTATTTATATTATATTTATTTATTATTTATATTATTTATTAATTTTATTTTAATAAAATCGCCATTTTTGACTTAACGCCGCCGGGACCAGCTTTGATCTTACATTTTTTCATATACACATATTTGTTACACTATGTCTAAAAATAATATTAACACATTGTACAGAAAAACTGACATGTGTCAAAATACTGGATCTGTACATTAGACATTATAGAATAAAAACAGTCTGAGATCACTGGCAAAAAAACCCTCCATAGTAGATTTGCAGTCACTTCACTACTGGACAAGTTTCTTTCCAGAAAACATTTAGTACAAATTCCTCTCAGTCATTTTCGATTAACAACAAAATAAAGTAGAATCCATTTCTCCTCTGTCACCGCTAAGCATTATGGGACTCTTGTCCTTTTGAAACAGGCACAAGATGTGTTTTAATGAAGTGCAGTCACAATCTAAGATCCATGACCTCCAGTTATGATTCACCACTGGTTCTAATCCATTACAGGCTGCCGCAAACTTCCCGCATGCTTGACCAGAAGTGGCGACGACGTGGACACAGCTCTGTACGGCTGCCAAGAGAGAGGCTGAGGAAATGTACTACAAGGTCAATCAAGCGGCCCATGTCTCTTTGGTTTCTGAAACACAGCATGCTCTGGCAGGCCTGGAATTATTGTTAGAGAAGCACTGCAGTAATTGCTAAAGACATGCAACATTATATTCTTAAAAGATGGCCTCAAAAATGTCATTTTAATTCATTTTACATATGACGCAATAGTGTGAGGAGAAATGTAGAATGAAAATTGTTTCGCATAGGGATTTACAGTAACATTTACAGTTGTGATTTTATTAAAATCACATAAAAATCCCTGACCAAATGATCTACTGTTTTTGACAAACACTAAGGTCGTTTGATCATTTAAATTCACAACTTTGAGTTTATGACAGGTAATCATTGCAAAAATTGACCACTGAAAACCACCATACAGATGTGCATTTTCAAGTTCGCAGGATTACAAACAAACACATCTTCATCCAAACGCACAAGTTTTAATCATTGAGGAGCCATGTAAACTTGCTTTTACAGACGTCCCTATGAGAAGCAATTACCATCCGAATAGAGTTAATGTCAAAAATAACAAATTTCTCAGAGGATAAGTAAATTAGAGGAAACAGCAGTAATTGGCTTCCTACTTTTACTGCCAACAGTTGTAAAGTTAAAAAAACCTTTGGGTTTTACTTATTTACTTTTTTCACCCAGATATAAAAATTCTTTCATAACAACTTTTTACATATGGGCGAACTACACTAACATCGAACGCAAAATCACTTTTATTTATAAAGCTCTAGGTCTGATATCACTTGGGCAGAAAATTAATGTGCATGGAGCGACTTCGGTATGCAGGAGACAAATCAATGTCCACCAGCATTAGTCTTAACCACACTACTCGAGTCAAGAAAATCTCTAAAGGCGTCTCGCAGAGCAAACTGTTGTCTTCATTAACAGCAGAGGTCTTTATCCACAGCCACAGCAACAAAGCATTTAGCATAACACTGAGGGGAGTGTTTGTTTGGACCCTCTCTGTCTCCTTTTGCCAGCAGTGCTCTGCTGTGGCGTGGCTGTTCATTTCTGGCAATACTCCAACCTGCTGCTTTGTAAGATCTCCTGCTTCTGGGGTGATTTCACTGTCCAATGAGCTATGAAAGCTTTTTGTAAGTACATCAGCACAAGCGCATTCATCGGCAGCCATATTGATTCGCCGTTGTGTGTTAGACAGGGAGAAGAGGAACATTAATGAATATATTTAAAATGAAGTACTTCCAAACATCGTGCTTCAATCACAAATGGGCCGTGACGTTTTACGAGTCTCGGCCCAGAGCAAAATAAAAATACTGACCCTTACGTACAATATATTTTACACATTACCTAGGGGGTGAATGTAAAGCGCCAGTGGAATTAAATAGCTGTGAGTGTTTATAGTCCATTAAAAACTCACAGTCAAATAAAAGTCAAAAGGGAAACGGAATTGAATTTGAGTGTTAATTCATTAGCACCATGTGATGATTATAAAAGCTTTATTTGGAATATAAATTTAAAAGAATATCAATATTATTTAGCATATCAGCAATACACAAACAGTCAACGTTATTTAGATAATGTACCTGTACATGCACAAGTGCTGCATACTCTATTGTATGTAAACATTAGCTATTACAAATTTGTCTGTTAAAAGGACATCTAGTCTTTTGGTTTATATCTCATAATTATATAATTTTACGGGGAGTTTACTTTGTCCATTTTGGTTGTTCATTTACCCAATAATAGTGTTTTGGGGGCCTGAACTTTAAAAGAAGTTTGTCTCTGCATAAATGACAAAAACATGAATTTGTGAAAACAGTATGAGTAGTGTTTCTTTACAAACTGACCAATCAAAACTACAAACTACAAGTATAGTATTCATAATGCAGATCTGTGTAAATAAAAATTCTTTCAACTTTTTCATTTTTGGAAAGTTGTTGTCAAGCTAATGTACCCATAGGCTGAATAAAGTTTTCGGTTATATGTAAACTATTTGCTTACTCTCAGTGGGACAGAGAAAAGAAATTTCATCTTTTGTCAAAAAGTCAGCATATCAATAGCACGTCTATCTGTCCTTGCAGCTAGGGATCGCTCTGTTGGCTGTGGTTGCATGCTGTGGGGGGAACATTAGGAAGCTTTGACATTATCAAAGGTCATGTCAAATCAATATGTGTGTTGACAAACTTGAGATTGCTCCCTGCTAGATTTGCAGATAGGATACAAACCCTCGCAGATGATGTTTGCTTGCTTGAGTCTTGCCTTTCCCGTGAGAGCTCTGCGTGCTGACCAACTGCATGGAAATTTATACTGCAGAGTATGTATATAAATGTCATTTTAAAAATATCAGGAGTATGAAGAGTATGACCGTGAAAAGGATGTGCAAAGCGATAGCAGATGTGGCGTACACAACACATGCATGCATTTAGCAAAGTTTCATCACACAACATTGGTAAACATTGCATAGGATTAAAATGCAATAATTTACAAAGAGAGAGAGATTATGTAAGACTTGTGACCTTCACACATCAAGAACAGATTGTGACCCACTGTCAATGAATTTTCTTTTTAAGGGTCTTTCATTGATTCTCCATACACCACCTTCTCTGCTGACCATTACTGATAAAAACTGGCATTCCATTTATGAATTATGCAATTTTGGGATTATAATTTGCTAAATAAATTGGGCTAACAAAAAGTTGCACTTAGAATTTGGCAGATAAAATGCCAAAAGCACATTTTTACAAATTCTAGGCAAAGATTGACTACATTAAAGGTTAAATAAAACATCTCACTATTATAATGTGTCAAAATACTCAAATATTTCTTCAAGCAGTGGTTGTATGTGTGCCTTAAACACTTCAAAACACTCTAAAAATTGAATTTGCTGAAAAGCATTGGATTAAATATGTGATAAGTACCTCCAGTCTTTTCTATATTCAAAGAAAATTGAATTATTGCTAAATTAAAGTTTAAAATTAGTGTGGCTTATCCGAGTAAAAAGTTAAGTTTTTTGAATACTTTCATTTCATCAATTTAGTTGCAAATCTACAAATCGGTTTAAAAAAATAACCATTGTAGTTTGTTTGTCTAAAGAAGTATTAATTAACTCATTAATTACCAGGGTTCAGTACCAGGGTAAGAGTGTTCACAACCTATTTTCTATCCACATGTTTATAACTAAAACAGGATATTCAGCAGAAAAAAATGTGGGGATCTTGAATGCATGTAGGTGAGGCTATAAGGATGCCCTCAGCATGATGAGTCTGAATCTTGTGTCTAATTACAGCTATCCTATTGGCCTGTGAAAGTTCCTGATGTACAACAGATGTAGAGCACTACCGCTCTAGAAATGTGCATGCCCTCATGTCAGAGTTTCTGGTGCTTGATAATGCATTTGACTTGTGCATTGTTTGTATGCAGAGGAGCTTGTGTGCTTGGATCTTGAGAAAGCGTTTTCTGCTGCACTTCGGGACCCACTAGTGCATGATGGAAACTCTTGAAAACATTGTGGGTGTCACAGTTTAAGAGCGTTATGGTGATGGCAAGTGTGCCGTAAACGTGCATAGTGTGGGTCCAATCTGGGTGTGAGGCTCCATACCCAGTATTAGTGGTGTGCTATGTATCTCTGAAGGTTGTACACCTTCACCAGGTATCCCTACTCATTTATGTCACTAGAGTAGCTTGAGCTTTTGCTTATTTACACCAGCTGATGAATGAGCTGACCCCAGATACTGGTCCGGCTGGCATAGGAGATAGCGAAGTTGAAATACAAAGTAGTTAGCGATCAGCTGGCTCCTGTTTGACTGTTGTCTTCCGAGCTGTGTTCGCAGTAGCTCACCCCACTAGAGCTTTATCTTCCTAATGTGAGTGATTGCAATCTGCTCTTTTTACTACCCTTGGAATATGAATCCCCTTGGATCAAACGTAGAGTGTTACCATCAATAGAGAGAGTTCTCCCATTAAAAGCTTCCCTTGGATTTCTGGTTCTATGGGATGAGTGTTGAATAGCACCCTTACTATAAAGGGTCCTCGGCTTCCCTCAGACCATGTTGAAGTGAATAGAAGGTTTGTCTTTTGGAAAACCAGTAGTACCATCACTGTTGAGGGTTCTCTGCTCCCCATACAATTCATAGGAAGTAACAAAGTGGACATTAGTTCCAGCTGGTTGGGACCAACCACTAGGATGCCGTAGCTCCCCTCAAATATTTGGTCCTCTGGGGTGTGTGCAGGGGCATGTTGATGGCATGCCAACTGTAGATCGGGAAACCAGTGTTCCAGTCCAATGTTTAAAATCTCCTTGAGTGTTTGGTGAGTACTTTTTTTAGCAGGGCCTTGTGTTTAGGCAGTGGGAGTTCTTTTCATCTCCAGAGTGCATGAGAAGCGTACTGCATTCTCTTGCTGCATTCTGCCTATGGTGTGCTTTAACACAGCTTGTGTGGCATCCACTTTCCTTGGCATGGTGCAGTTGGTATTTGGTTCCCCATAGCATCATACCAGATGCAGTGTTGATTTCCCTCTAAAGTGAATGAGACACTGCCTCTGGTATGATGCATGGGAAACACTCTCAGTCTTACCACTGTCTGAATCTTGTGTTTAATCATACCAATTCTGTTGGTCCACGAGAGTGACTGATGGGCAACAGGTGCACACAAGAGTATAATGGGGCAATGTGGAGCATATCATCAACTTGTTTGCCTGAAGAAAACATAAGCAGGTTTCCCTGAGGCATGGCAGCAAGATTCTCAGTAAATTGACGTTATATACTTAATCAGAGACTATTTCTCCCATACCTGACACCTTCATTTGAGGTCTTGGAGCTTCTACTAATGACCTGATGAGGTGAATCAGACATGTTTGATCAGGAAGACGGCCAAGATATGTGCTGATGGGGGTCATGCAGGAACCTGGAACCAGTATGGCAGGTGATTGGACTTGTTTTTAAATAAAATGAAAAGGCTTTGCTATACGTTGTGTGAAAGTCAGAACAAGACTTATACTGATGAAAGATTACAATTTTTTTGTTTTTAAAACTTTCAAAGTTTTTGCTTTGAGGTAAGGTGAACAATAAGAGCAGGAACATTTTAAGAAGGAAAATAGTGATTGAAAATGGTTTGATTTTTTAGCAACTCAATACCAAGTTGACACTAAAGACTCAATTTTAAAACTCAAACAGTAATGCAGTAACTGCTATTAGAAAATTGGATGTCCACAAAAAAAATCTCAAAACTATAAACTGAAAAACTATAGATTGTTTTGAAATATTCACATTGTTTGATGAAGTATTTATGCACACTGCATATTCCAAATCAATTTATTTTGTAAATGTTTTCTCCATGGTGCTAAGCTTCTTACAAAACAAAGACTTTCTGATTAGCTCAATTTCATCAAACTTTGGAAGAAATTAGCTGAAAAACCAGCTGAAACAATTATTTGCGCTCAAAGGATTTAAATGAGAATACCTCTAAAGCAATTACCACAGAGCTGAGCCTTGCCGGGTCAGATCCTCTTCTGCAAACATCATCCACTTTCAATAGAGACAGAAAGCACACAACAGTTTATATAACGCATCTGTCTTTCCTAAACCTAACAAAATCAACAGGACTTGAGTGTAATTAATTTGTAACAGGTAGTCAAGGAGAAACAAATGGTCATGCAAGTGTAAGTCCATTTGTTTTTTTCCGGTGCAAAGTTTATTGCTGAAAAACCACAGTAGGCTACAGTATTTGTTTATTGTGACACATTTGGCAATGATCAGACAACAGTGGTATACTGTTTTACTGTTTTCATACTAATTTTTTACATCAATAAATTTACTTTTTGAGACAAGTAAATAAAAATACACCACCTGATTTGTGCCATTTCGTTTTTTAACAAATCTTCTCAGACATGAAATCATGTGACTTACCAAACTAGAAATATTTAGTGTAAATAAATGCATCTACACCAATAGGTGTCAGTACAAAAACTAAAACCACTGAGGCAAACAAAAGCCAAAGAAATATCCAACCAAAACGTTACGAACGAGTGTATTGTAAGTGATATAGGTACCGGGATATTTCGGATGCAGGGTGAGTGCTCCTTTAAACCACACAGTAGAAGAAAGAAAGCCGTTCTTTTAAGTTCCAACCAGAGGCAGCGGACAAGTGACTGATTTTCACTGAGTGTGTGAAAATTCCAGGCTTAGCCATAGTGTGAGAACACCAATCACTGGATCATCCAGCAGCAGTGTGCGCTGAGGTCTTCAGGTAGTTGTCCATTAAAGACAAAACAATCTCCAGCAATTTCTCTGAAAGCTCACAGGTTTTGATGAGGTCTGTTCAAGAGCAGACCTGGAGGATGTTCTCCAACAGAATACTTTTAATCAATCGGACAGTCCAACACCACAAAAAAAGGTCACCTATTCCAGATAGAGCTACATATAACTATTATGCGTTTAAGTATGTGAACATGCATATTATATTTAAAAGAATTTCTGAAATGAGGTGGCAGCATTGGAAAGTCAAATAAATTGTTTACAGTGTTACCTTGATTTTTATCAGTGTATGCATTTTAATGCTTGACTATACAAAATCACTAGCCAGCAAATATACTGTAATACTAAGTGCTTATGCACTATAATTAGTGAGAATTCATGTTAATTGTAGTTAATTGTAATTGTAGGCATTGTAATTGTAGCGTTGTTGCTCAATAGCAAACAGCTCATTTGGCAGCTTATGTGTAAAATAAATATGATGTCATTATTTATCCATCATTATTTATTGTAAAGTGAACAATGTACTGTACATTATTGACATGAACGCAGTCACTATAAACCTGGAAGTGTACAAAATCATCTAAATTAGTTGAGTGCTCTGTTTTTTTTTCTTCAATCTAAAAAAAAAATATTAAGACTAGAAGTCAGTCATGTTGTTAAACAGACGATGCCGTCCAAATTTAGTTGATATACGCATATATGTTTAAACAAAATCAACCCAAATGATATATAACATCACAATCTTTATCAAATTACCGTATAGTGAACAGAATCCTGTCAATTTGTTTGCATTTTCATCAAGCAATACAGATGGCAAACTTCTAAATCCTTGTGCTAAGCCTCCATATGGCCCAGCTTGTCTGGCCTGTTTGTTGGCACATGGGGGCTTGTCGTGGCCTAGCATGAATATCACCACAGCTTGGAACTGTCTGCATCTAGCAAAATGGCTACAAAAGGGAGACTTCGTGTAGCGTACAACACACTGTTGCCCAGCTGACAGATCATCCAAGCGGCAAGGAGACATAACTCCGCTCACTTGATAGACAGGCAGGAGGGCCCGAGTGCATCAACAAGCACATGGAGGGGAGGGCCGAGCGCCCGGGCTCAGTTGCTAGGCTTCCAGCCAGGAGACGGACAGCATCTCCAGAGGCAGAGACATAGTGAATCCATCCTCAAAACACTGGCACTTGGGAAAACAGGTTGCAGGAGGCCTGGATGAAAATGATAGAGGATGGATAAGGGAAAGGGGAGATGGGAACATATCGCAAAGCAGCAGGGTTTCTTATCATGGAGCGAGGGTGAACAAGGGTATCAACTGCTCAGTTGTAGTAACAAAGCATATGTAGGACATTCGAATCGTTCCACTGTGGTGCAGAAAGACAGCTCATTTTTTGGTCGGGGTGGTCTGGGAATTAATTCCTTGCCAAGTTTTGTTTCGAGGAAGGGTCATAATTATTTATCTTGTCTATGATGATGTTCAGGGAGAGGAAAAACTGTGTAAAGGTTAGTATACATTTATTGTGCATTAAGACAATTGATTTGTTACAGTAATGTGCTTTTTAGATTTTTCAAAATTTATGTCAATTAATGGGTTTCATGAAGATGACTTTCTCTCATCTAAGATGATTTTAAAGTTGAATCTGTAACTTCTGGTTAATCAGTTAATGGGCAAGTACATAAAATTAGATGGCGATGGAAGAAAAGTTAAGATCGTTACGAAAAGTTACGATTGGAAGCTTGGAAGAAAATACTTTTTTAAATTCACAGACTTTAATAAATGTATGACAATTTGTTAAAATCAAAGAGTCAACTTTGTGCTTTTGTCCTTAGAATATACAATATGAAAAGTTTGCTATTTCATACTAGCACACATTTCAGAGAACAATTGACATTTCTCAAGAAAGTTTTTAGTTATAATGTAAATGAGAAGAGGGGGGGAGCACATCTCTGAGAGCGAATCAAAGTGACAGTTTGAAGATCAGAAATGTAATTAAGTTTCTTCTTTTTATATGTCATGATGTGAGAGTAGATTTATTAGGTGTCCAAACTGGTCAGCATTAAAAATCTCAATTCATTGAAAAGTTTTTATTTAAAGAAAACACAATTTCATGTCCTTTTAACTAATTTCTAACTTTGAATTAATAAAACTCTTTATAAAGTATTTCCCCAAGAAATCAAACATGCCTCTAAATAAAAAAACAAGAACTCACTTTTAAAGGTTCTGTGCGCCCAAAGTGATCTAAACTACTTTATTTTATATTCCATTCATGCTTTGTCCTTGTCCTCTTCTTTCATTTATGTACCTGGCTGAGCCGATGGCTTTAGTAAATGACAGGTTAGGGTGGCACCTCCTGGCTCGCATCAGCCAGTTATTGGTCGCTTGGACCTGGGTTCTGTCCACATCCTGCTGTGAGAAGACATGTCATGCCAACACGTCCATGGACCTTTGACAAACCCTGCTGTGCTGGAAATTATGACTGACCCTAATCAAGCCAGTGACCCGTTCACAGACCTTCAGCAGATGGTGATGTCTGGATATGTCTGCTTGACCTCTTTGTTAAACTTCAGGTTTTGCTTCTTAAAACTGGAAATCTATGAAAATTAGGGTATAGTCCTTCCTCCCACCAAATTTCTGATAAAAACAACGGTTGTTGTGATATTCCACAAAGCGTATGAGTAATTAAAAATTGTCATTCTGTGATTCTGTTCCAGGAACAATGAGCCTGCAATACAACTGAATGCTCATCACTTGCCAAATTATCTATAATTAGACAAAACTGGAGTCCAAACTGTTCCTCCTTTCCAATGTTAACATATGACTGTTTGCTGCATCAGTTCAGGAAGGAAAACAAGAGCGTGATTAGATTTCATGATGCTTGCCAACTGGTCTGTATGGTAATATGGATTTATGAAAGGTTTTTGGAAAACAGACATTATTTTCATTAATTAGCTGCTCGGTAGTTTAGTTTATGGAGGTAAACAAACTGTAAATTACTTCTTTCTAGTGTCAGATTTGCTGATTGTGGATCCTCCCAAAATCCCATTGTTGCTAACATTTAATGCACCACCTGACATATTTTACATTGACTATATATATATATATATATATTTTGGATTTTGGATTTTATTTTATTTATTTATTTTATGTATATATGATTTTTATTTATATCATGTGTATAAATATATATATATATATATAAATATTCCATATATATTTTATATAATTGTCATTATATATATATATATATATAATGACAATTTCATAAAAACTATGGAATGACACAAATGTAGCTACAAGACTTTTGATGTGACTAAAAAAATCCAAAATAAAAGTTTAATTTAATAATTTTAAGTATAGTCACATTTGTCTACAATTTGTTTTATGGCATTTCCAAATCTCTCTAGGATGACTTTTCTTAAAACAGAATAGAAGAAGTTTATAATTTTATTATATGTATATGTTTGTATGTTTGCAAGTATGCACCAATACAATTGCTTATGCTAATTTTATATGTTAAGAATTCAGACTATAACTGCTTTAAACAAAGCATTTGGCTTTTCCCTGAAAGCTGCACTTTCATTTTACCTTCTTGTAAGCTGCAGACACAGAGCAAAATAACATGTCTTTTTAAAAAAGACAACGTTTAGAAGAAAGTCTCTTTAAGGAGTCTCTTCCACCCACGGCTGAAGGCCTGCTGATGAATCCCGACTGTTAGAGCAGTGTAGGCGGATGCCCTCAGGACCTTGGCACCTCTGCGCGGTAGCTGAAGCTTTACATGCAAGAAAACAGTTGGGTGAAATCTTCACCAACTACCTCTCAAAGTGGAGCTTAAGAACTCGTGCTGTCACTTCAGCAGTATGTGATCTGAGAGAAGTGTGACGCGTCACCCTCCATCTCAGGGAGACAGCAATGCCTTTGATGACTATCCCTCACTCGACCACCCTGCAAAATTCGTGGAGGACATGGGGCCAGAGGCTTCTTGATGAATCGTCTTGACCTACTTTGAATAATATGTCTTCACTTTGATAAGCTGTTGCTTTCGTCTGGCTCGCCCTCATGGATGTCAAGTTTATTTATTAGCAATGACCTTTTGAAGTTCATCATTTGTGAATGACTTGACTCGTTCCCATTAATAACGCCTTGGGCTTTCCAAAATCATGTCGGTAAGGGTTACCGTGCTGACCATAAATTGGATCAAATATACTGTGTCATTTCAGTTATTAGCTTGGACAGAGAATGTCTCTAATCTATTTAATGATAGTGTCTGATTCGCAGTGGTTCATGTAAGGCGCTGATAAAGGTGTTAAATGGATTTCCTCTATGGGCTACAGACTGACCCACTTTGAGGAACATGACGAATCTGGCTCTGGAAAAAATGGCGAGAAATAACGTTCTTCACTGATGTCTGTGGAGACACAAATACACTAAAGAGCTGATTAGTAGTTAGCAGTTTTCAAGAAGCTTCAGGGAAATATATATACTTTAGGCTTACACTATATTGCGTCAAGGTCACACCACTGCACAACGGCAGTAATGCTGCAATGCATTGATTTATATAAGGCTTCTCTTTGAATGACAAATGACCTGACATTTTACTAGAGCTATTAAACTTTAGTCTTAAAGGGGTCACTGTAATGTAGAGTTTAGCTCCAAAACACACCTAAGCAAGCTAACCAAAGTTTTTAGAACAGAATTTCTATTATTACACACAGAAATGAGAATATTGGCATATTATGTATATACAGTATGTCCAGTATAATTTGAAAAATTAAAAAATAATTTATAAAATTTTACTTAACTATGATCCCCAAGGGAATTTGCCTTTAAAATTCCCTAATATTATAATATATCTGTGTTCAATTTAACTTGGAACTTGAAGTACTTCACGTCATGTTTGAATTACTATATTTACGATATTCTGACTTATAAAAAGCATTCACAGGCTCGTCAAGCTCGTAATGACAGCATGTAAACTTGTACTTTTCAGAGAGCTCCAACTACCACCTGGCTACCACAACATCATATAAAAACATTCAAAGCAGGAAGTAAAGTAAAATGTGAATATATAAGTTTAACAGTTAGGACTAATGCTAAATTAATGTGAACATAAACAAAAGACAAACAATACAGTGTGTTGCCATAGAAACAGATGATTCAAGGACGTTCAGCTCCGGTAGAAAATCACATTCTGTCATCTCGTAATTGGGTTATTCTTCATTTGCGGTGACAAGTGGAGTCCCTCTACTCCACAACAGTTATTAGTTAATAAACTTTAAATACCATTAAATCATAAAATCTATAGGGTAAACACAATTTGTGCACTATTGGGTCACATTTTTATGTAATATCAATAATTTGAGTTTAATTGAGTTTAAGAGATTGTTAAACAAAATGTGTATGTTTCCACCATACCTCAGAGAGCTATCATGAAATGTAATCGTAACAATGTCACATTTTTAACACATTAAAAGTGGTTATATTGTAAATGTAACAATTTCATTTTTTTAAAATACATATTTTTTATATTTATTATATTTATATTTGTGTCCCCAAATTCATGTCTGTGGTATTCAAGCAATGGTTTCAAAATTCCTCTTTTAAGATAAGAGGGGGGTTCTGTTTGGACTATTGCTTGCATGTAAAGGTCAGATCTGATGGGTGTATAATGAGTACAATCTTTCTCATTAATTTTCTAAAATTTCCGAAAATTTTATGTGCCGCATGTTGTTGGTGTCTGTGAAGTTATGTTGACAACTTGCAGATCAGACTATTTTTAATCAAAGATTAATGAATAAAGGTTTTAAATATTGAAAACCACAATGCAGACTGCTGCTAATTTAAAAAAGTTTGGAACTGTGCTAATTTGTCTGTGGTGTTACTGTGTTTGTAATTGATTTACTATTTAACACATGTAAATATGTAATACATTTATTTTAAAAACTTTATTTTAACTTTATTTATTTTAAATCTTAATGTTCTTAAGCTTCCATTCATTTTTCTGGCATACTGTTGTTGTTGTTGTTGTTTTACAAATTTTACATTTTTAATCCCAATTGAGGAATGACCAAATTATGTAATTGTTGTCTTGTAATTATAGCCACAATATTGTCAGAATGTAGCAAAAACTCCACAAGGACAACCTTAAATAACCCTCAGACACACAAGTCTGAGACAGACCTTCTAAATGCCCTTATAAAGACTAAAACAACCGTAAGCTTTTGTCATTAAAGGCAAAATAGTGGCATAGAGGCACATTTATCCAAGGAAATGTTCCCCTTTAAGACCATTTTATATGAAAATGAGCTGGTGTGGGTGTTATTGGTGATTTTGAGAAGGTTTGTGTATATACATATATATCACTATTGAAGGGGGTTGATATAGATGTGGGAAGTTCCAGTATTTCTAAGATATCATCATTACTTTTTGATGGATAAAGATCATGCTGAAAATGGTTTGGAGCCTTTGGAAATATTCATGATGTTGTGCCGCTCTGCAGTGGAGGGCAATTTGCAAAGGTAAGAGTGAATTCTTGAGGTGAAGCTGGACTTACAGTATTAGCTTCATTAAACTCATCATTAAACATAATTAATCGACTGAAATGATGGGACGATCAATTCCTAAATGTGTGCAAAGCACTTACAGAATGGGGAGGACAGTCTAAGGTGTGGTTTTACATAGTTTGAATAAATCATTTATTACATTAATTCTGTAGAATAACAGCCCACATTGTTGTTGCTGTAATTGTTTTGTTTGGTTGCTACCAAGCCAAAAGAGCTCACTCCAAAGTCTCTTTGATATTTAAAGCAATGAATTTGGGTCCCTAATTTAAATCTAACTTTTTTCAAGCAATTTATCATCCACCAGCCAAAAGGTCTGATTAGTAAGTCTGATAAGTACACCTCTTCCAAATAAGCCACAAAATATAAGCTATCTATCATGGTTATAGTACAAATGCTGTAGGAATGTGCAAAAGTTTAATACTTTTGCTTAGAGGTTAGAAGATCACTAATTATTTACAGACAGTTATGAAGCAGTGTCTAATATCTCATTGTAATAGCAATGCTACAGCCTAAAGTTTGATCACGTTTTAAAACCCTTCCAGTTACCTAGATTCATTATATTTTGACGTTCATCCCATGGAAAGGGCGTGATGCAGCACACGCAAAACAAATCAATAGAGATTAAGTTGGATACAGTAGCTGAAACCAATAACCAGGCAGTTACTAGACAAATGCCATTAATCTTGGCCTCTTCTATGTGCTTGCCTTGTTACTCTTGTACACATCTGGCTGAACTTGGTGGTCCTCAGCACCAGTAATTGACTAACCATCTGAAGGCTCTGGGGGATTTCCTGTACCCCAATCCACCTGCAGCTCAACAAATAAAAAATAGCTTATTTATCCTTACAAATTTACAAACTCTGCTGATTTAGAAAATGTATGTATTTACAGTAAGAGAAAAAATAATGACCCGGTTCTTAAATTGAAGGCTGTTTTTCGTAGCTGCTGTTGTATGGTTATTGGTCATTCTTAGCCTGACAATAAATAATAGCATACGCAGTAGGGATGCTTACAGCCATTAACTGATATAATGTAAAAATAGAATGCCTAGAGAGAACCACCCAAAATTAATTATGAAGCATGACAGAACTATAACCAGAGCCATGTATAGCCATGTCATTTCCCCAGTGTACTCTAGCTCAAAACTGTCCATCATTTTGGTTGTCTAGAGGTACAGTAATAGTAACTCCCTGTGAGGCAGAGACTCTGCTGGATGTTTCTGTAAGTTCCTATCTTTCCAAGACAATGAGCAATTGATATTTTTTTCTGTAGTGCCTATGGCTAGTTCTCTCTACGAGACAGACCACTTTCTATTGTCGGTGTTGAGTTCATTTACAGCAGGTGTCTGTAATGGCATCTAATCCTGACAAGCAGTCCTTTGTCCTAGTAAAAAATTTATAACAATACCATCTGTTTTATTCAGATGCCTTAGGTATGTTGGCATTGATCAATCATAACAATGTGATTTGTCTCCTGCAGGGTTTCCTGCAGAGAAGACCAGCATGAATTTTCTTGCTGGTTTGGTGCTGGTCTTTAGCCATACTAGTCCCTATTGTCTTGACCCCTTGGTTGACTAACATAGACGTGCTGGTTAAGCTTTATAGAGGCACCTGCATCCAAAACTTCTATATAATATTCTATCTATATTTGTGTTTGTTGTCTGGTTGCCACTTTTACGCCCGAGGATTAGCAGTTGCTGGGTAAAGTTCTAAATCTCTGCATTCTCCCCTCATCAGCTGAGGCAATATGACGCACAGGACATTCTGGCCAACAGGCAGGCTTCCCGACACAAATTGCTGACACTGTTTCATGACATTGGCATTTATTCTGCCAGCATGACGCCGGCACCAAATCTATCCTTCCAACATAAGATGTCCATTAGCTTCTCATGCCCCTAAGATAAAATGACAGCGGTTGAGAAAAGCAAACGGTTGCGGTTGCCAAAGTCAAAGTAATTTATGTGCGTTACCTACTTATCCTTTAAGCGTGAGAGCTTTGAGCCCAATAACATTTTCCCAACAAAAATCACATGCCAGAGAAGATGCAGTGAATAACTGAGGTGACGTGGTAATGCACCGAGTGAGATGTCATTCATGAAATGATCTTTGAAATAAGTAGGAAAACCAAGAGAATGTGAAACTGTTCAATTCAAAGGATGAAAATACAGTTATTTGTGAAGTTTAGGCTTACAGTCTAGGTTGGGTGCTTCTATATCATTGTTCCATTGTTTTCCACCTTTCATTTCCCTGTGGCATTAGGGATAAGTTATGTTTGGGGTAGGGATGGGGATAGGGTCTATCCATCCATACATACATATACCCACCAACCCATCCATCTATCTTAACTCATCCACAACACCCTCATCCGGGGAATCATTGACATTCAGTGGAGATGCAGTAACACTCCAGGAATTCTTTCATTACTCATTTGTAATTACTGAATGCAGGCACTGTGACAAACTGACATGGCTGCCTTAGAGGCACTATTATGGATGTGGTCACTAATTAAACATAAAAATGGTGACAATGTGCTGCCGTTAGGCCCATTAGCAGGTACCAGAGGGCCTCTTTCTCTTGCTAACTGATTAATTAAAATCCAAAACTCCAGACAATTGGCATCAAAGTTGGTGCAGTTAACACCTTGCTCAACAGCTGCGAAGACAATTCATCCAATCTAAAACAAGCCATATTTTGGGGGCTTACACAGTCTTGGCTATGGCTAATCCACCTAAATCTACAATCATTGTATAATTAGTGTTTTATTTCTGTGCATATTGCTTTATATGTGTGTGTGTTATGTTAATGTATCTATGTGTGTGGCTCTACAGTGTTGGAACCAAATGTCCCCAGAAAGATAGTAATACAGTACCAGTAATTTTTGTAACGGTTTTTTGGTCCCCATGAGTAAAATAGCTTATAGAGCATGCTTAATCTGGGTTAGGTTTAGGGGTTGGGTATATATAATATACAGTTCATACAGTATAAAAGGCATTATGTCTATGGAAAGACCCCATAAAACATGGAAACTCAATGTGTGTGTGTGTGAAAATTTATCTTAATATCCTTACCCTGTGTTTTCTGTACAGCTGCTTTAAAATACAAATTGTAAAAGTGCTATAAAAATAAAGTATTAAAAAGGTACAGGGTGTAAGTGTGCTTTGTGCCAGAAGCCTCTTTATGCGAGAGACAATTAAAATCTGGTTAAACGTAAAAGCTATTTTTAGCTAAATTGCATGCATTAACAATTTGCGATATCTGCAAGCTCTGCAGATATCTAGAACAGTTAACCACGGGGTGTCCTAACCAAGTTTTTTTTATTTTAGATAAAGCCTAAACAATGCTATTTTCTTGCGGTTAATCAAATTTCTGTCCTAATTAACTACAGTTATGACTAGTGATACCGAAAAGACTACTTTGTTGTCTTGAGTACTATATTTGTGATGTTGTACTGGGTAGCCCCACCCACTGAGAAATCTCACTGGTCCAGAAATCCACAACTCATGAATATACATTAAACAATAACATGTTCTGAATGACTGTGATTTGCACTGCGGACAAAATGTTTGTTGTCATAATGCTCACTTAAGAATTTATATGCTAGGAAAGCATTGGGTCAACATTCTACTCTACACAATGCTGGATTGTTTCAACCCATGGTTGGGCTAAATATGGACAAACCCTAGGTTAAATTTAACCTAGACATGTCCATATTTCACCAATTTATAGGTTTAAACAACCCAGCATATGTTAATTTAAACCATCAGCAGGGTTTGTCTATATTTTACACAACCATAGGTTGAAACAACCCAGCATGGCTTGTAGAGTGTACATTGAGGGCTTAATTGACTTTGTGACTGAGACAGGCATCTTTCGCTAAAATGGATTCTTACGCATTTAGTCAGCATTGCATAGGCCTCTCCAAACTCTCGCTGAGACAAAGTGGTGATCTCCGCATGGATGAAACAAAATCACTGCAGTTGTGCTGTGCTTATACAGCCACTGAGCAATTCCATTACAGGCTTTACAGAGATGTGCTGGACACAAATCCCAAAATCCCTGGTGAGATTGCAGCTGTTATGTTCACAAAGGTTCTCATTTGGTCAGTTGAAAAATGCCACACTGCGAATAAAAAAAATCAATTTTGCAATTAACTGAAACAATTAAATCTCAAATTGCCCTCATGTGGTACATATTTGAGGCAGCGTAAATGAAGTTTGAAAGTTGTGTCTAATTTAGCTTTTCACCTTTTTTAAATGATGCATGTTCTTCAAGAATTTCTGGCATAATTTGCCAGAATTCTCATGTTGATCAGCGCTTGCTGCTTTAGACAGCCTTGGAATTGTAAAGGCTATATTTACTCTTTGCAGGCAGACTGTCCTTGAAGGACTATGGTGGTCGTGCTCAGAATTGAAAGGTTTCCTTTTGAGAGAAAGAAAAGTGAAAAAGTAAAGTAACAGACAGCATGTTTTTTTTTTGACAATACAGGCTAGCTGAAGAGTGCAATGAATATATACTGTACTTGCACCTGTAACATACACTGTTCAATAGGTGAAATGCCATTTGAAGACACTTCTTAGAGTGTCATAGAAATGTCAGTTTTGTGCAGACGTCGATGCTATTTGCAGTATTTGTTTTTACCCATAAGCATATTTCTGGAGTACCTGTCAATACATTTCTGAAACTAAATCTCATGTGAGTTGGACAACATAATGATTTCACACTCCTATCCTGATAAAATGTAATATTAATACATGTTTGAGTTGTAAATTTGGCCTTGGGTGTTTTATGGAATGAGTTGAGAGGTCAAGATAAGACAGATAAGACAGATTTGATATTTTATATAAAACAATAGTGATGAGTCAAGCAATCAGAAGAAAGATGAATATTTAAATAAATACAGATCTGTACAAAAGGTCACATTTAGCTAGAAACTATTATAAAAATATATAAAAATTATGATAAAAAAGGGAAAATACAAGCTTTGTCGTCCATTTGCAGTTAAGGGGTTAAACTGTACTGTGCTTTAGTTCCATGGCCATATGTTATGATATGCTACATATTACATTGCAAACACACAGATCTCTTATACTTTCCTGTTATGATGGACTATTATGTATATATCATATGCACAAGCCTCATTAAACATCTTATGATTTGAAAACAGCATGCAAAAAATATTTATTTACACCACATTTGGAAAAAACATCTGTCTTTAAAAGCCTTCATGTAAGACACATGATGTTTCTGAAATATGAGGGAAGAAGGGAAGCCGATACCCAATCAAAACTAATGGTCTATTCCATCTCCCGACCCATCCTAAAGGAATCTCACATCGGCGGCACGTGAGAAAAATCTTAATCTCCTCTTGACATTTTTGAAAGGAGAAGAAGAGAGTTGTTAGCTTCAGTTTTGTGATCAGAGTAATAAGCTGTGGATTGTAACATAGTGGAATGACATCGGTAATGATCTGATTGCTGGAAAACTGTTCTGACCAAACAGAGTTTTGAGTGTGTAATCAAATGTGATGGTAAACAAGCCCTTGTATTTTTAAAAGTGTAATGGTTTGTTCTCTGCACAGGTAAAAACATTATTCTGATGTATTCTGCATCTGTTTTACTAAAATAAGTGTACCAAGTGAATAGGACTTCCAAATGAATAAATGTAATTATTTCCAATTTAATATTGGAAAATATGTGGAAAAAGTGATTATGCAAAAAAGTTGACACATTATGTACAGATGCACCTGCATTTTGATTAGTGGCTACAGTCAAACATCATTCCATAATGTCACACATTATTACACAATATTATAGGTCGTAATAAAAGTTGCTTGCTCAAACGACATTATGGGGTTGTTTTTTGGTATTAGGACAGACGCAAAAAAAAATACATTGAAAAGTTTTATATCATAGTTCATAAAATGTGTCATTTTGTTTTATCTCTTGAAGACCAAATTTTATTTGCTCCAAAACTTTTGTTATTTTTTTCCAAAACGTTTGTTATTTGTTTTTACGTTGCAGCCATTTTTACCTTTATTCTCTCTCTCATACAATGTTGCTGATGAGCTTTAAAATCTTTAAAAGTGTGCTCTTTGCATATGGATTCCAATACAATTTTACACACATGATCTATTCTTCATTGCCTTCTTTGCTTAGCAACACAATACACACAATAATCGCTGAACAAAACTATCCACAGAAGTGAGGGTCACTTTTAAAAAGTAAATGTCATCTGCTGGTTTCTAGCAGTAAGAAATGCATTTGATACACTATCCTACTTATTACACGTATCATTAGTTATTTTGGAATTCATCTTGCTTTCTCTGTTACACCTGTGACTTGGTAGACCAGCTTTCTGAATATTGAATAGGCGTTGTTGACATAAATGTCATCTGTCTGAGGTCACCCAGCAATCCATTTTTTGTTCTCTGTAGAGGAAATGTTTTTTTCAGAATTTCAATGAGACCACGTGTAATATAGTGTAGGTGCCACAGGAAAATAAAAAAGAAAATTATATTATGGGACGTTGTTCTGTTTTAAGAAAAAAAATTGTCTGAATTTTGTGAATTGAATGTTTTAAAAATATATATACAATAGCCCTTTTACAAGACATAATCGTAATTAAAGTTTTGATTAAAATAGTAAAATGCTGAGAATAAGCAGCACATCCGGAATAATTCAATCCTTGACCTTAAATGACCTGCTAAAAATAGTAGATGCCAGATGTGTAAGTCAGATTTAGGCATGATGAATCAGCTGTAAAGGAGACACAAATGCTGCTTAGAATGAGGTTGCAGAACATCTGTCTGAAACAATCACCTTATGTTCGGTAGCTCATGTCACAGACAGACACTGTGATGTATATACCTCCTGTGTAACCGGCCCAGAGCAGGACTCGAACCACGGCCTCAAGCATCTGTTGCTAGAGCACCTCTTGATATCCGTGGAGTGAGGTTTACATCTTCCACAGCCTTTACGCAGTTGCTGGCATCCGTTACACCTGCGCTACTGATTATAATATTGATTTATCTCAGTCTGTGTTTGAAGGGAAGATCACATAGTTTGTAAACGTTTCAAAAAAATTTTGTTTACAGAATTTCAAGTTGATGTATTCTTCCTAAAGAAGGAGCTAGAAGATGCAGGGAGAATCGTGGAATGATTCACTAACTTTCACAATTTTACACTGAACTAACATCAGATGACCGTGCCCCTAATGAAACACAGTGGCAATTTTCAGCACCTTCACTGCAGTTTTACCTCCATAGGCCAGTCAGCAGCAGATTGAAGTTGTTGTTGTAATGGTGTTGATGCATTAGTTTGTAGCAGCAATGCATAGAGTGATCCATCATGGTTGTCATGAGACTGATTAGCGAGCTTGCTAGAGCTTACTGAAGGATCAGTTTCCTTTCCGACATGTCAGAGTTTACCGTAAACATGCTTTCGTTAGACTAGATGTGAGTTCCCAGTAAAGTTGTACATGTGCTCCAAACATGTTTTTATGCTTATGTGTTAACTGAAAAGGAGGTGCAAGTGATGCAAAATGTCAGTAAACGTTTGCACAGTTTATGTTCACGGTATTTTTGTGTAAATTCCCATGATATAGCGCTGCACTATAATTGAAGACATTGTTATTCAGCACTAACACGTTTTTCATGCAAGGTTTATCACGCACATTAAAGTGTGGCTTATTCACAAAAGTCAGGCACCATTAACATCCACCCACAAAAAGCAGGCGGGAAGCAGAATGTTGCTGAAAAGATATAATGCAATTTAATGTTGTGTACTTAATCTGGAGATAATGACAGCAGTAAAGAAACACATGACGATCAACGGAGATGGAGAAAAGCATTATATCTAGGCATATATCCAGATCTACAATGCAATGAATGGATTTTATCTATAGGCAATATCAGCAGCAAATAACCGATACAGATTTAAAAGGCGGATTAAACCAAGGTTTGTTTTATTTTATTTCAGCAATGTGAGTAATAAAAGCAGGTAAGTAAACAAATCCTCCAGTGCCTCAAAAATTCTTCAGATTTGTATTTGTTGTTAACTTTAATTACTATGCACATAAAACTTGATGGATTTTAAAAAAGCCAGTTCCTCTGAAGTAACCATCCGAGATGGTCACATATGCTTATTTTAAGTTTAGTGGGGCAAAATTAAAGGCTATTAAAAGAAAGGTAGAGATTGTGCAGCATACTGTAATTATAAAAGTTGATTAAGAGAGACTAATTAAACTACACGGCTTTGCTGGCTACACAGATGGCATCTGTCACACTTTTGTGTGATGGAGCGGTATGGTAGACAATAAGCACTACACTAAAGTGAATGCATCAACCTTTCATGATGTATTAAGCAGGAATTTCAATAAATTCTGTCATCTAAATTGAGATAATTGCTGTGTTATGCTGCAAACATGAGCAACGTTATGTTGCAGTTGGATATATTTAGGGTCATTGAACTACGCCCACAGTCTATTCCCTGAGCGTCTAAAGCATAGTGCTGTAGACAAACATGACAAGAGCTGCAATAATCTCCAGTTGAATTCTGATTTAGACAGTTACTTTGCATTAGTGTGACAAACCAAAGAACAATGATGATTTGCCAGATTCAAACACATTATTATTCATATCTGCATATAATTTAAGTATGTTGTTATAGATTGTTTAACCTGTATATTAAATTGATGGTGGAAGGGGATATCCAATCCAATGTTTATTTGCATGATAATGCTGTTGTTTAAATGATTTTAAGCAACTGAAAACACTAAACTCTTTTCTTTCCTCTACAGGTACTCATCTAGCACTGCAAAACATTGTAAACTTAGGAAAGCACTTCTTCGTACTATTGTTGCCGCTTTTGATGTATCGCTTCATTGTCTCCTAATATTTGTAAGTCGCTTTGGATAAAAGCGTCAGCTAAATGCCTAAATGTAAATGTAAATTTATTAGATTATATCATACTTATTAGTTTATTAAACCTTGCTCTTGTACACTATAAACCCTTAGATAGTTTAAAAGTTTATCTTAAAATATTTTGTATGTTAATTAAAATAGCAAACATTAAAGCAAACGAAAAGAACTAAAAGAAAACAGAACATGAACAGTTATTGGTAGTTTCACATGTGTTTACATTCAGACATTTACATCTAACAATAAGCTTCAGAATAAGCAGCAGACTTACTGATGATTTAAGAAAGTCACATTTAAAGTCTGCTTATTCGAGACTGTGGGACTACTGAGACCCTTAGTAATTAAAATATACGTTTAACCTGATGAGTCACCTTTTATTTCATTTCCTGTGTCCGAATGAGTTTACTGGAGATATCTTCAATCCATATAATCAGACGGCAATTGACAAACACTGTTGGGAATCAGTCATACAGAAGGCAGCTATCCAGTGAAAGTCATGTGGTATGATGACTGCTGTGATGCCAAATAATATAATATGTATTTCCAGTAACAGAAACAGCAAAATGTTTTTATATTCAGGGAAATGAAACATGGTGGTACGCAGATTTGGCAGCGATTTCGGGAACATCAAGGTGAAGTCAAACGCATTAACATTTCAAAATCTTACAAGAAAGTTGTTGCCAGAAGTTTGTCATAGTGCATTTAACCCTTGACATGCTGTCCTTGTTTTTATTGACTTTGTCTTAAAAACTTTATATACATATATTATTAAAATGAGCAATTAATTGAACATTTAACTAATTTATTAACGATGGTATTAAAACACTTGTTTATTGTCTAAATGCTAATACCGTTTGGGGAAAAAACAGCTTCCTTGCCAATAAGCTCAGAGGTCATTGGAAATTACACAAGGACACATTTATATCTTGTCACCAAATCACCTTTCTTCTAAGCACTTCCTAGCTAAATCAATAAATTAGCATCCAATGATTATGCTTTTTATCTAGCAACTGCATACATGCACAAAGTTTAAATGATGCCATGCATGCAGCCCTACATGCATTATGGTAATGATTTTTAAATGAATGGATTGTGGTCTACACTTCACCCTAATTACATCTGTGGTCAAGCAAGCCACGAGCCAAGGCCAGCCTGTTATTTGGATGCCTAATGGTGGCGCCAACCTATGAAATTAGCAACTTGAGACAAGCAAGACTTATGTCAAGCCATTACTGACACTGGTACCCTAGCAGAGAATGTTGCTGAAGGTGGCTAACAGAGCTGATTAATATCACTTTTTCAAAGTCTACCTTAATAAATTCCCTCCATCATTTTGAAAGGCTGGCCAAAGTAGCCATTTGCAAACCTCATTCATTTTATCTGTTCACAGTGAGGGGAAGCAAATCAGCAAAGCAGCCTCTTTTCTATTCGGGGCAACAGATCTACTTACAGACCCTCTCCACTAATACAAAGCTAATGCCATTAGCCAGCCAGAAAGAGAAGAACAAATGTGAGTTCTGCAGCAGGGGAAGAGAAAATTGATGAAAATGAACAGAGACCTTCCCCAAAAGAATGGTAAGAAATTCAATATTAGCGGATTTGTAGCTGTTTGCAGGCCTGGGATATTTCATTATAGAGACCAGCAGGCACCTGAACCTGTTGTCTTAGCAAGTGTATTTATTACACTACTGTCTTGTTTTAAAGATTAAAAATTCTCATCTAACATCACTAATAACATGGGTAAGAATAGGGTTTATTACAGATAGGTATAATGGTAAAAAGAAAGGTTTCTACATGTAGCCCCATGTAGAAATGTGAAACATGTTTTAACTTTTAGACAATTATGCACTTTCAAATAATGGTATAAATGAGATCTGTCACAACTAAGTAACACAGTAAATTGCTAACTTATTTTCAAAGACTGCAAATGCAGGTATGCAATGCACACTTCTAGTATTTTATGACAACGAATTGAATTTAAACCCCGGTCTAGGGCTCTCACACTTCCTCTCAAAGGACAACAAATTGCCTGTCTGAGCACCTCTCCTTACCAACAAGCGTTAAGAGGAGTAGATGGGGCTCACAGCACTTTCTCTACATTGTAAAGCCAGTGTTCGTTTGCCACAGGAATGCTGGAGGATATACTTGACAGATGTATCATACCATAATCTGCATACCATCTTTGATTATGTCCCTTTCCCCTGTGTCTTTGAGAGTAAACGGTGGCCAGTACAAAGTGTCCTCCACCGTGTCTTTGAAAACAATGTCGATAGCAGAAACTGCGGTATAAATGATGAAATGCCTGTCTGAATATTGTATGAGAATCACACACTGGTGCTGAGCATTTAGGGGCTGCAATCGGGTGAAGCCGCACCTTTAGAGGGAGTGAAGTACACTTGGAAATCTGAGGGGAATCCAAAGCACTTCACATGTGAATGAAACAACCTGCTGTAAAAGTAAGTAAATAACCTCAAAAAACAAACTGAATTGAAGATGCACTCAAAGCACTTTACTTGTTGAATGTGAAGCCTACCATTTTCTAACGGTTTTATAAAGCCGATGCTAATCACACAGTAAAGGTGTCTATTTTACCTTACCAAAACTATTAACAACAAAACTCACAACTGTTTTTTAAAATAACTTCTCAAATAACTTCTCTTTCACTGAAAAGCAATATTAAAACAGTAGTATTAATGTATTTGTCCCTATCTGTGTGACTTTAAATAGACCTGATAAATGTCTTTTTTTACATGTTAACTGTCACTGTTCCTCAGGAGGAACACTTATTTTTTTCTCTATTTACTTTAATATTTCATAGTTGGATTTTAGTCTTATCATAATAAACTATAAATTAATGGAAAGGTATAAGACTTGTTTAGACAAATTTTCATAACAATAAACATACACAAAAAAATTAATAAAAATGTTATTGTAATTTATAAAAATACATAAAATGAAAAAAAAAAAAAGACTTAAAAATGTTTAAAATAATAAAAAAATAACTAAATTAAAAATTGTGGTTCAGATGCATTTTCATGTGTATCTGCAGTGACAATTATCAGGTTATAATAGGCATGTTTAATCTTTTATTTTGTGTTCTTTTCAAAAAAGCCTATATCACAAAATAATTGTGTTGATAAATATGTTTATAGTGCATGTTCAGAACTTTTCTGCTGAGTTCTCTAGACTGCAGTGGCAAAATCTCTCACTGAAACTGTTGCCAAAACTACTTTCACTGTCTCTTCCACATTATTGCTGTAAAGTATGTTGCATCCATCAAAAACGCTTTTCTCTCTGTATTTAACAGGATAGATGGGGCACCATGACTCCACGTGCTTAAAGCATGTGCCCAGCAATTTTTATACGAGCATATATTTCAACAGTGCAAAATAATACAATGTTCTATAAATACATATGTCTAAGAACCAGAAAATGATGAAACATGCATGCAACATTCTTGTGTTCCTACCTTTGGGAACCACCTACATCAATTTAGTTGTCGCTGTTTAATATGTGTTAAGAATAACTGTCAGTCTAGTTATTGACATGAATCTAAAATATCTTTTTTGATGTTGAATTTTCTGATGTGTGTTTTTGAGGTTAGAATGACAGTCGGGGTTTTGTTTTATTATATTTTTGTTTCCTTGTTTGCTTAACTTTTTGTGATTAAAGTACTAGTACTCTCTACAAACGAACAACTTTGTGTCTATTTTTTCAAATGTTCATGCATTTTTTAAAACAAAAAACAGTTTAAATTCACAGTATGAGTTCTTGCTAATTCACACTGCTTCCCATTTTCTGTGAACATGCTTTGTTATCTTTTTATCTCATGCCAAGTTTTGAAATTTATCTCAAGACCCCTAAATTCACTTCCATTCAGTGTGTCTAGCTGTGTTTTTGAATGTTCTGTGTGAGCGGCCTTTAAAGGACTCAGAACCAGTGTGCTATCTTTAAGCAGTTTGATTTTTAATTTATCAGTATGCTATTTTAGTGTTTCACAGTATGATGATCGTTTCCAGAAGTGCCCTCATTGAACCTGTCACATCAATGACTGACGCTGTCAGTAAAAGGTCAAAAAAAGCTTCTGCTGTCAGTTATATAAATTACACATATCGAGCACAGCACGAGACAAAGTGGATAATATTTCATACTATTACTTTATCAAGGTTTTCGTTTTTTGGCCTTGCAGCAATACTAGTCCCAAATACCAGCACTCGCACAATCCACTGTGAGACAGTATAAAATACAGTTCATTTCCCATGGCTCCCGTCGCCAATTTAGGAATACAAGCTACTGTCAGGTTCTCTGGAGATGCCACTCTTCACCTAATTAATATCCGCATAAGTAGTAAAAGCCAGTGTAATTATTAATTACAGCTGTAATGTATTGCCCAAAAGATTAATAGAGGGTAGTTTTTCTTGTATATTCAAGTTTTTGTTTCACTAATATTACAGGTTGTTCAGAACAGGTTGTTCTGAGTGAAAGAAAGAAAGAAAGAAAGAAAGAAAGAAAGAAAGAAAGAAAGAAAGAAAGAAAGAAAGAAAGAAAGAAAGAAAGAAAGAAAGAAAGAAAGAAAGAAAGAAAGAAAGAAAGAACATATAAATAGATAATCAATTAGAGAAGATACTAAAACCGCAATGGACAAATAACAATACAGTAAATAAGATTGTAAAAGTCTGGAAAGATTGGAAGTCATTGTATTAAAATCATTGTTGATACTTAATCTTATTTATGTATTATATAATACTACATTTTATAATAAAACAATACAGGGACAGAAACTGATTGGGTGGTAAGGCCTTCTATGTTTATTTGATACATGCTATTTTACTGTGCATTATCTACTGTCATGCAGTGATATTTTTGCTGTTATATTACTGTATGTTAGAAAATGTTATAATAAACTTATTGTAATTTACACGCTAATTCTAAATGGTCACAATACAGTATGCTCTCTATGCCTTTAAATAATTGGAGATTGCACATTCAGAATTTTACTGAGACAAAAGGACAAAACAAAGACGCTCAGCAAAAGAATATATTCTACCTATTGACAAGATGCTCAGTAAGGTAAAACATTACTAAAGTGAAAATATTATTGTGCTGTTTCCCTCTGTTAATTCATTATTTAGCTCTTATGGAGCTCTCTCACGTGCGCACACACACAGACACACACATGGGGAACTTTCCATAGACATTTTATACTGTACAAACTGTATATTTTCTCATGGGGACCAAAAAATGTCAATTCCACGCATGCACACACATAAACGTTCAATGGAGAAGAGTTAGTATGTAGTATGCAAAATATAGGAAAACTCAATATCATAACTATGGTTTTCATGAAAGATGTAAGTGTGTGCGCACACAAGGAAAAGAAAGCCAGTAACAGATAAATGAAGGTGTCTGTATATCTATATATGTCTATATATCTATATTTAAAATGCATCTTTTGGCACATCTAAGAAGAGTTTGAAACTGGCAAAGCATGTACAGCCACTTTTCAGCACCATGGACAGCGCTTATTTTGTACCAGACTATTACACCACAAACACCAGCACTTTTCACACATAATTGTGTTGTTTTGTTGAGCTATTGTCAAACACTTAACTTTGTTTTAATCAATATTCCCCTTCCCCAATGCGCCGCAAGAGCCATATCAACGTGTTTCCTGTTGGCACCAGAGTAATTGGATTAATCAACTGCAATGACGATCCATCACAAAGAGAGGAGAACATGGATGTGATCAAAGCGGTGCCATGACAACAACTTGTGGCTGAATGTCATCTAGACATAGGCAGTCATTACTCTTTTACAAACCATCACTGTAAACAAAGCTACAGTTTTACATGGATTTGGTGAAAATATTTTATTTGACCATGCCCACAAAGATCATTTTGGAGAACTGCGTATGATCTTCATTTTAAAAACTGGCATTATTGTCTAGATGTCACTAAAAAGTTGGAAATGGCTAATTCATTCTTCACTGTGCATTGCATATCAATTCCTGAGAAGTATCCAGTACCCATGCATGTCCTTCTTATGTAATTGTGCCATTGTTCTGTATATATGTTATGGGACTGTACGCTTAACAGTGTATTTTATTGTGTTCACACATCATTGTCTGCATGCTCATCTTTCCTGCAGCTACAGTAAGGAACGCCACAGATTGCTTTTGCAGCATTTGATGGATAGGAATGTGTTTTATAGAATGGGATAAAGATGGGCAAGTTTAAGATAAATTGACTTTTCTAAAGTGTTTCTGTGGCCTAACTGGTAGAGCATGATGCTAGCAATGTCAGCATTCCTGGCTTTGTGGGTCAACATCATAGTCTTAAGATCAGGGTTAGTTGCTTCTACACAATTCTACACAATTGTTATTCATCAATAACTTCCCTTTCATTTTGGAAATAAGTAATGGATAGGGCATAGGTCAAGCTGTGTTGACTGAGGAACATTCCTCACTTGTAAAAATCTCAAGGTCATGGGTTTAAGTCCTCAGTAATTCAAAAAAGCTGTCTAAAACATCCAGTCTGTAAGAACAGCTTAGGCACAATTTGTTTGTTTAAATATCCACAGATAATCATGCATGGCAAGACAAAATCTTCTTCTGCTTCAATACCTATTTTAAACAATGAAAAATTATAGCCTCATTTTTAGCATATAACCCAAATAAATGGTGCTTATACGGTGAATCGTGGCAGAATGACAGTAAAACAAATAGACTCTTTGATTCTGTCAGGCAAGTGCATACATCACTAAGACAATGAGGTTATAGATGCGCTGCTGCAGCGGTCCATCAAGATCAGATTTCAGTGTGGCATATTTCAACATGTGGGCCATGCAATTTTAATCCTGTCAATAAAACGGGTTGTGTACAGTAGGGCTGCTTACAAGGCCCTAAAAGTTTGATGCCGCAGTTGTCAGGTCCAATTCTACGTTTGAACGTAAATCATCCGCAATGACAGAACATGAAGGTTTCGCAAGGCTCGTGCAGGTTCAATCTTTATTTATTTATCATGAAGACTCAAGGATTGGTGAATAAGGTACGAGCTCTTTTTGTCAGGCTATTCATGTTCTAATAGGAATTCTTCACATACACCACCTTAACTCACTGGAGTAAATGTACAGCTGTCAAAGTGATGGACTATTGAAAATAGTCTTCTGAAAATGGGGGTGATTTTGCTTCCTTGATCTTTATTTGTCCTAAATGTAATGAGCATTTAAGCACACTTTGGTTTAAGTACATTTTTATAGAAGGCAACATATATCCAACTTTACAGTATGAAACCTATAGCCTATAAACCTAAATACTCCCTGAAGTATGCTGAATCGTCAGGAGGACCTCAAGGCACCTTTTTTTTTAACAAAAGGTGGTTCTTATCCTTATTATCCTTAAATTTTATGGGAACCTTTAAGCACTTTAAATTCAAGTTCCTCAGAGATCCTCCTGACGTTTCCACTGGTTTGGCAGTGTGAAGAATCTCAAATGGTTCCTTGAGGATCTTTTAATTCTTACAGTGTGTGATGCAAAAAGATGACACTAGGAGTTTGCACTCGAAAACCCATAAGCCACTTTTCCCTCGGAACATAAGGTTTTGAGCTGAGAAGCCTAGGAAGAGTTTCTGGACTGATCAGCGGACACATTAGCATTGTTGCATGAGGGATACGATGTCTCATTCCCTCCATCAAGTACCGAAATGTTCCCTTTCTTACACTCACTCAATGTAGTGTTGATGATGTCATAATAGGGGTCCCTAAATTAAACAACTTAAACAAATTAAAAATTGTGTGGTGACATGACTAATAGCTAAACCTTGACACCCGGTTAAAATGAGTGTTCATGAATGTTTTTTACTGAATATGTAAGGGTCAACGGTAACGTCTAAATAAGCATTCAAAAAATATCAAACATTGTGCTGGGATTTGCCAAATTAATCAGCGTACTTTTTCAGCTGCTGAACAAACTGATTTACTGAAATGAAATGACTCACTCGAATGTTAAGGAGAGGGTGTTTAATTACTGCCTCAATTTGCTTGGCTGTAAAAATGTGTAAGCAATGCAATGTTATAACATAAAATAGCAACATCACACAAATGCAGGGACATTACTACATTTTTAATGGGCGAACCAGTTCCAGTGCTTGGAAAAATGTTACTGTTTGTTCCCTCATAATGGGTCATATAAGCGTAGTCATATTAAAGTGGTCATGTGAAAGTGGCGTTTTCTTGCTTTCCTTTCTCTTTAGTGTGTTATGTAGCTGTTTGTGCATGTATAAGATCTGCAGAGCAAAGTCTCAAACCTAAAGAGATATCGGCGCCGCCTTGTTGTGAAAACGCTGTTTTTTAAATATGGTAAGGGGCGTAACATTGCCGTCACATGCTTGCGGTTTTCGGGCCAATCACAGGTCACTCTCAGCCAATCTGCTGGGCAATCAGAGCACACAGCTTTTTTCAGAACAATGAGCTTTGTAACAACTGATGCATTTCAGAAAGGCGGGGCATAGAGGAGCTACAATAATCTCTGGTATGTATAAATATTGACTTTTTAAACCACGTCAACACATTGCATTAAACCAAATACACAAAATCATGTTCTTTTTAGAACCATCATATGAACCTTTAAGCTAGTAGCTTAACTTAATTTAGGTAGTTACCCCCAACAACTCTCACTCTGATATTGTCTCTGTTTGCTTCCATTTCACATTAAATATTCTTAGGACCATCATTCTGAATGGCTCTTTTGTTAAAGGTCACAGTCATGGAAAGACAAGTGAAGGACAGCTCATTTTAGTTCTGTATTAAAGGACAGAGCACCACTCCCCTTGTCAATCACACATTATAAATGAGGTAGGTCACTTTAATATAGAGCTTGTTATAAAAGTTATTAACTTTCCAGTTATTAGTGTCAGAAAATAAACAAGACAGAGGCATGATTGCAGCGGCTGGCATGATGGAAGTAAACAAAGCCCTGTAAGAAATGTCAGTCTGAAGTCAGGAACCAGAGAGAGGCGTGTCAATCTGGACACTAGATCACAGCAAGATAGTATACAAAAGATTTACAAGGAATATATGTTTTTTTTTACATTTGATCATATACAGTATCACATTTTATTTCCTAATATCAGTAATTCATATTAAATATTCATAAAACAATATTCACATTTTTATAGTGACTAAGAAGTAGCCAGGGTTCAGTTTTGTGTCCACAAAATATTAACTCGTAGTAACAATATGGCCAATATTTTTTTTTAATCTTTTACCTCAATATTCACCTTTCATGGCACCTTTTTTTGGTTTTCCTCTAAGGGAAGGATTGAAGGATCAAAGTCATATTTCTGCACAGAATGTAATTGAATATTTTGTATGAATGCTGTATTAATAATTAATTCATAATATACTTGCATCCCTATTATAATCTTTGTTTCATAGATAATCCCAGTAAATACATCTTGATTAAAAACATTTCATAGACTGGTATTCATAACACCTGTTTATCTTCTTGAGAGCACTTTGTGCTTTCATAACATCTCGAAAGACTCAGTAATCCTTCTTTATTCTCTATTTTCGGGCTTGATTAAAGGGCCAGAAATGGGGAGTCAGATCCTGTTTGCCTAACGGAAACAAAACACGTCTTGTTTGTTCAAGTTTCAATTAGCACCAGCACAATTTCTGTTGCGAAAACAATGACTGTAGCTTCAGGCACCGTGACCCAGATGGTGGCTTTTGGAACACACAAATGAGGCAGAAACATTAGCAGAGCTAAATACATCTGATTGATGGCCTTTATTAACACCGTAGCCCATTACCTCTTTGAAGAACTAAAAAAATGTTTTTCACTTATTTTCATCTTGTCTCTTTAAGCAGTTTATCACAACAAGCTGAATAAAACATACTTTCAAAAGCAAATCAGTCTGGTGTTTATTTATTTGTTTGTATGTTCTTTTATGATCTCACCTGCTCATCTAGTCTTTAAAAATATGATGACTTGTCTAATATATTGAAATCTAATAATTTGCAATATACTATATACAGTATAAAATTTTTAAGTCTTTAAAAATGATTAATTTTATGTATTCTTATAAAACCCCAACATTACAGTAACATTTTTTAGTTTATGTTTATTGTTATGAAAGTTTGTCAAATATTTCTTCTTGAGTCTTATAACTTTCCATTAATTTATTGTTTGTCATGATTAGATTACAATTCAATTATGAAATATTAAAGTCAAAAAGGAAATAACGTTTGTGTTAAAGTGTGATTCATCTCCAAAATTTGACACAATGAAAACAGGATTTAAATGTTATTGTTGAAAAACACCCAAACATGCATTCAGTATAGAGTGCAGTCTAACTCCAACAGATACAGTCCATTTTTTATATTAAAATAGAGATTTTGACACTTCAAAATGTATTTTAGCATGTGCACTCCGCTACACACACTATGCTTATATCATGTAATAAGTGCTGGCAACATTGAATCTCATACAGCAAAATTACTTATGAAACCAACATGATGGTAAGCACCAGAAAGCAATCATTTCTGGAGCATGTATTTTATCTCGATACATAAAATCATAAACAATTTAACTTGGGAAAGGACAGCGGAGGAATATTTTTCTAGTTGTAAAATCTATCTTTTTCTCTGAAAAGTAATTTTTTTTCTGAAAAAAATATATTGTGATGCATTCATAAAGTGAATTTTGCACATCTACTGTCACCTCAATGCACAATACCAAAACACAAATATGATAACACAGAATTTAACTTGGAAGTCCTATTGAATCATAACAAAAATCTTTGCAGTCTTTGAAGTTGCCGCTGGAAATAGATGGTTTCCACTCTGCAGAAAAGTGACCGTTAAAGTAATCTTCTGTGACATATATGCAATTCAGTTGTAATGGAACAACGCACAATGTACATTGTAATGTGGGAGCAGAGTATTGTCAAAAAAATACCTAAAAGATTCACATTCAAACTTGAAATAAAATGAATGCGAGAGAGACAGGTTTGCTGTGAGAGGGTTTAGAAAAGCATAAAGAATACACCCAATCCACAGTAAGTACAGGTAAAAAGATGATCCCAAGAATAAGAGGGATGAGATCCTAAACACTGTAAAGAAGAGCATTTTAAATTGACATATGTACATTTGGTGGTACTGCATGGATAACAACCCATAAAAAGATTTTGAAAATGCTAAATGTAACTAATGAAATTGAAATATTGTATAATATATGACATATAATATATGTTACATATTGATGCAACATAATGCATATATTAATAGTTAAAATAGCAACATATAAACATATCGACTGTTAAAAAGAGGTAAAAACCATCTTGTGCGTTGATATGAAAACACAATTGCATGTCATACACTTATCCACGGATTAACAAAAACTATAGTAAAAGGAAATATGACCCAGGCCACTTCAAAGTTGTGATTTTTATAGGGATGTTCCGATCAAGTTTTTTTTGCCCTCGAGTCCGAGTCATTTGATTCTGAGTATCTGCCGATACCGAGTCCCGATCCGATACTTCTATAATACATAAAAAAAGAATAAAGAAGAGCGAAGAAACAGATCCAGGATGTTCCTTATTTTTTATTTAATTCACCTTATTTTAACATTCAACAACTCTGTTAACAAACAGAGCACTTCTGTGAGGTAGCTTGAACAATCAAGTAATAAATAACATAAATTCTTCACTTTTGGACTTTAGTGCAACAGTAAATATAAAAAGTCTAATATAAAAACAAATAGCACCTCAACTTAAAATACCCGGCACGCATGTAAACAAATAAAAAAATAAAAGTGCCACAGTGTTTGCAAAGCCAGTAATGTGCTTTTAGGAACTGCACTCCTAACTCTTACTGCGCATGCGTTGCTGTTTCTGTGTGGAGTCAAGAGTTCAAATGAATGAGAACATGTCGGAGCCTGTGGCTGAGTGGACAGCGCTCCAGACACACACAGCGCAACTGTGCTTCGGCTACACGAGATCGAATCCCAGCTCTGGCGTCCTTTCCAAAAAAAAATAATGAGAATATATACATAAATATCCGAGTCCTGATTGGGTGGTAACGATCGAGTCCGGAATCACGTGATCGGATCGGGACATCCCTAGATTTTTACATTTATTTTTATATCACATAATATGCTAATTGTGTTTTCTATGCAGATTATACATGATACTGTAAATAATTACAGTACACATACACAATTACAGTACACACAATGCACATTTTTGGTATATTATAATTTGGTTTACTTAAAAATCTGGAACCTGAAACAAAAGCAGTTGAGAAACGCTGCAATAAAGTATGCTTGATATGTCATCTTGCTATTGCATTTTATGGGTCAGTTACTGTCTCTGCATACCAGACACGTTTCCTTCCTCGTCTCTGCTCGGATATTATTTGGACATCCTACACAGTCCTCTACCCGACATATGAGAAAGCTAAAAACAGGCCCATCGCTATCAATAAGAGACAGGGATAGAAAGAATGGAAGGTGAAACAAATAGAGAACCATTTACTTTTCCTCTCATGCATAGCAGATTAGACTAGTGCAGGTGTAATCAAAAGCCATGATTGCAGTATACTTATATGACATCAGGCAGCAAATATTGCATGAAAATGGCATTTCAGTGCATCATTGAATAGAAATGACATACATGAAAGTCATAAGTGAGATGAAAGGTCACTTTGGGGATTAATGCATTTTTGCATGAAGGGTTCGGTCGCTATATGGGCATGTTAAGGCGTGTTGCACTTAAACATGAAAAAAAAAATTAAATACATTTTATCAAGAAGGTATACAGGACAAATTTCTAGACCATAAAAAATGACATCACCTAGTAACAGTTTATATTTGGGTTGTACTTTTTGTGAACTTTTTTTTTTAAATCCTATTGACATTTTTTACATGTAATCGTGTAAATTGTGAAAAGTGCATTTTCCTTATTTCTATTTCTATCTTTTTTCTTATGTCACTTCTGATAAATTTTGTCTTTCGGTAAAGTTGCTTTACAACAATGCAAACTTTTCAAAGGTACATTCATTAAGATTAAACATATATTTGCAAAATAATGGCGAAAGGTCTAGTACATAGATTTTGTTAAAGAACATGCTGTAAAAAAGTATTTGATTAAATGTAACATTATATATATTCTACCACAAACGCATTCAAATTTGAACATGTCAAATGTTCAAGAGCTAAATTAGAAGCAGCAAAAAAGTCAGAAGAGCTTTTCTATTCCCCACTTCCAACAATCAATAGTGACTCAGAGTTCATTAGTAATGATGGTGTGACAGAGATAGTTTAAATGATAGTTAAAGTGCTTCACTTTTTGCTTAAACTTTCCAGGCTGAGGTAAAAAGAGGATTTAGTAGCTGCTCCAAAATGATTGCTCTCCCTGTTGCTTTTGTCATGTCATTATTTCACCTATTTAAATAGATAAAAATACCCTCAAGATGTCACTGAGTGCACCTAATGAGGAGAGGAGACATAATTATTCGCCTGCCGCCAAAGGGACATCCACCGCATTTAGTATTTAATCTGTTTGTTCAATGTGAGTCATGTTATAGTTCACTAAGTGTGTTATTTTGGCAGCCAATATCATTCCCTGTCAGCGAGTTATTTGATTTAGGTAAAACTATTTGTTTCCGAGTCAGATTCCGCTTAACATTTTACCTCAATTACATGAGGTTTATTTAGAGACAAGCCAGGCATTATTCTTTATGAGCGATACCAAAATACAAATACAGTCCTACCAAAAGTAATGTCCGGCTTTGGAGAATCGATGTCTTTGTTTTGTATTTAAATATATTATTAAAGATGCAAAGAGCAAATAGCCGCTTCACATTAATAGCAATTCAATCTGTAGTCAATGTATGCTTTTTTCTTTTGAGCATTTTGTAATTCCATTCAATTTTGTAGGTAAAAAATAAGCCCAATATTCTTGACATGCTGTAGTTTGCAAAATAATTTTTAAATAAACCTAAAACGTTTTTGTCTATTTTGTGCCACGCACCTCATATTTTAATAGTTTAATATTACCTGAGGTTGCATTAAAAGTGAATATTGTACAAATAACTGTGACCCTGTCTGTGAAAACCAGACTGATGTTGAAAAATCAAATTCTGAGATACCGGGAATCAAAATTAGATTTCACCTATTAATTTCACTATGATTTAAATATTTGATATAATCTTACCCCGTGTCAATGTTTAAGACATCAAGGTTATATTTTTACATAATGTTCTTTACATTATTTAGGAGGATCTCAGACATCACTTTTGGCGACTACTGTATATAAGGTTTCCTCGAGTTTAAATTGTGTACATTCGATAAATAAATATATGCGAAATTGTGCTTCAGAACACAAAAACAATTCAATCAAATTAATCTAAAACTACAACAGCCCATACTCAGAAAGTAAACTAGATTGCCTTGCATCTCGCGGGAATTGCACGTGCAGTTTTAAGCGGTCTGAAAGCTTGCTCCGTGACCATTTCCTCTCACCACAACTGTTTGTCAGCGGGAGGGCACATAAAGGGCGAGAAACTCCAGAACTTCCACATCACCTCTTCCTCCTCACACTCTCCAATTAATCACACTACACTCCCTTTCACAGTGGAACTGTTAGCATTCGCTTAGTGGCCAGAGACTCCCATCTGTCACTATAAAGCTTCCAAGCCATTTCTGACAAGATGGTGCTTAATTATAATACAAAGGCCGCTGACTTTGACTTCCTATGACCCATGAAGCATTGTGATATTGTCTGCATCGTAACTTCATTGTCTGGAAAGTATGACTCGCTCTGGCAGCTTTGTTAAAGAAGGCGGGTCTTGCATATGGGATAGCAATTTGATTAGCTTCACTCCAGTAGTTTGTGGCTCGAGGGTAGACACAATACAATCAAGAGTGGAAAGAAAGGAGATACAATTATTACATAGAGATGAATACTGTGATAATAAACTTCATGAGCTACCAAGCACGTGTGTGTAAAAGGACAAAAGGAGTCTACGTATGTATGCTAAACACGACAAATTAGTATGCCAGATCATTGAAGACCCATAGGACCCAAGTGCCAAGTTCTTTTTTCAAGAGAAGAGAAAGTCGTTTACTGAGAGTCTAAAATAAAACCAACTAATTTGCTTTTGCAATCTAACAAATTTGCTAAGAAATATTGCACAAATAGTAACACTTGTAAATAGGCTGGACACATACAGTTTTAAATACATCATTAAAAGAGTACATAATGAGTTATGAATTGGGTAATATTGATAACTTATGCCTTCTGAAGATGAACGTTAACCAACTGTAATCATTTACAGCTGGAATAGCATGAGGGTGAGTAAATTAAATGAAAATGTTCAATCTTTGAATTAACTATTGCTTTAAGGAAAATCTGTAAAACTCAAGAAATCAGAGACTGACTAGTTGTTTTTCTGTGGCCTACAAAGTCATTAGTCACATTTACAGCTCAGGTGATTGGACAAAACACTGCTAAATACCACAATTGAATACCCACAAAGATGGCAGGAAGCAGGTTACCGTACATATTTCCAGGGGGTCTGTGCCAGAAAAGAAAAACAAAGAAATACAATCCTCTTTAGATTACATTAGTAGATGACTGTTTGCATGCTAAATGTTTAACATATTTTATACACCAAAAGCTTTATATACAGCAACAGCTGAGTATGTATGTGTTCCACATTATGCTTTACTGGGCTAAAAATAACCCAGCATTGTCATGCACCGGCTGCCCAGTGTGGCTTCTTCCCAACTGTTTCTCTTGATTGGGTAGCACTCTGTAATTTGGGTGGATGACAGAGTAGTGTGCTATGCCTATGTATATCACATCTTTCACATCTTTACACAGACAACAGATGAAAAAACAGGATGATCATTAGAACCAGTGTAGTGATATTTATGAGTCATGTCATATATTATATAAACAGAGAATTTGTCAAGCTCAACAATAAACTGTTAAATTAACACAGTGTCATTTATTTTGTGGACTTTATAGAATCAACAGAAAGATAATTATTTAGTAATCCAACATGTACTGTATTCATAGCATGAAAATAATATGGTGATGATTTATTTAATTTATGCTAAGCCAAATCTGTCATACTCCAATCAAACTAACCTGGTCACTTTACTGAGAGTGGTCTCCCTGTTGTAACAGTCAGAGCATTCTTACTGAACCCTGTCCTTATTCCCCTGGACCTACAGTATCAGAAGCCTAACATGACATAATTTTTAACCAAAAATTACCTTTAATGCATTTTGGCTGTCTGTTTGTTAACGATCGTTTTGGGGGACTGAAAACGAGTTTCAATGTGCAAACCTTTCTGTTGTTTACAACATCGTTGTTGTATAAACATGGCCTAAAATGATCTATCATATCAGATACTGGCTCATGGTTTGCATTTTAAATGATAACAGATTTTATGATGTCAGCTGGAAAGACTCCAAGAATCAGTGCTGGGACCTTTCCTATTCTCCATTCACATCAGAATTAAACTACATTTCCCACTTCTGGTTCAGCATCCACTATCCCAGCAACTCTCTCTTCATGCTTCAATGGGGTCTTTTTGAAACACTTTTTGTATTAATGTTAAAATGGTAATTTTTTTATAAGTCTTTAGGTCTGAGATTTATTTTTATTAAATACATTTATTTTGATTAGAAAAAATTCTAGTAAAAAAAGACAACTAGTGACAACTAACCCTATGTCTTCACTACTTTATCTACTCTGGGGAGATATCTAGGTATGTCTGCATATACACAGCAAAAAGTAGAAGAAATTAACAAGACAGTATGCCCAGAAAAACATGTGGTTAAGTATTTTGTTCAAGTTAATAATTTTAATAGTTCATGTTTAACACGTTCACGTTTAACAAGTTTAGCTGACCACATCCTGTGGTCACCATGAGGCCAAACCCCTGGTAATGAATAGGACACATTTAGGGGCTATTTACAGTATATCACTAGGAAAATAAAGTGTCTGCTTAATGTAAACACTGGGGCAAATGTTTGTGTTAAAAACTCTACTTATTTGTACTTAACATTTAGCTTTGACATTTGGAGCAAAACTTTAAAACTTTCAAAGTTACAGTTATTTTTGTTTTAAAGGCTACTTTAATGTACTTTGGCCAAATAAATGCTGCTGAAAGAATCAAATTGCTTGTGTAGGCGATTCTTTGTGTGTAGTAGATCTGATTTACAGACATACTTTAGTAACACTGTGTTCATATTGAGTCTTGTGGGCATCCTGAAGCTTTTCTTCAGAATCTCTGTTTATATATTCCACAATTCTTTCAATACTGAAACATTTTTTCTGCAAAAGGCACAGTGAGAACAAAAGCAGTAGCCTGACCATTCCTGCAAAAATACACCGATATGTTACAGTGAGAAATTTGCCTCAAGCAGATGATCATTAGTGCCATGCCCCCACTGCAATGTGAAAACATCTTAAAAATTTTATGCACTCCTGCCCCTTTTCTCCAACACACCTTACACAGCTCAAAATCTCTCAATATAAATCTAGGAAAACCCATTATCCTGATTGCAATCATTCTGAATGAATAAGGAAATTAAATTAAAACTTAAGTGTTGTTATTCATATGCACTAACTACAAGGTCAGGCCTACATTGCAGGTGGTAGCCGAGTTGCTGAAGCTGCCATCTGTACATAAATGTGTCCACTTAAAAGAATATCTCAATTACGGAACTTTAACTTATCGGGCAGTTTGCCTATGACAAATTTCCAAGCATAATTTCAATTTATCGTAATGTTAGGAGGCAATATATAATGTAAACATTGTGCATGCGTTTCATTTTTCCTCTGATATTTATGCAAATTGAGGTGGCGGTGAGTGTTTTGGATTAGCTGCCAAGATCTGAAAGCTTAGGTCAAGATTTTTGTTTACAAGTGGCTTTTCCGTGGTGGCATTTACATATGAGAATGCTTAAAAAAGTACTTACATTACTCACACTGAATGGCCCATTCAATACATGAGACTGTTACAGAATAGTGGTGTGAGTTTTCAATGTAAATTGAAGAATTTTAGATGACACATGCTCAACTAAAACAATTCCGGAATGTAATATTTATGCAAGGTGGCAAATAACATTAATCTTTGGGTTTGAAATGGCAATAGAATTTGCTATGTGAACAGTATGTTTTAGCTACAAAATGATAAATTGTCTTGCTTTCTAAACGTACATATTGTGTAACATTTAAGCTACTAGGGACTTTCTCTGTGTTTGAACTATATTTCTGCTGACTCTCAATTACACTCTAAATCTCTTAAACAGCTTTTCTGTAACCTACAGATAAGAGGTTGCCCCAAGATTATGTTTTTAGGATCTCCAGGATAGCATAAAGTCATAAACAGATCTGGTTATATTCCCTTTAGCAGGCTTTGTGGCCATATTGAGGACCATTCAGCATTACAGTACATCTTCGTAAACAGAGGGACCCTGCTGTCTTTGTACAATGGCTGGTATTAATTTGGACAGCTCACAGAACTACTGAAGCATGATATAATTCAGGTTCCTTCAGATACAACAGCTGAAACAGCTCCCACATGAAGGAAACGGTGCCAGTGGGACAAATTCATGCATTCATGAGTTTGCCTCACAGAACAGATGGTAATATGGAATGTACATTTACTTCTCCTTTCACAAAGCGGCTAAACACACCCAAAATCCCTGAAGGGCACGTGCAGTGATTTCAAATAAACACTACGGACCCTTTGCACAAAGCGGTTAAAAAGGTAGAGTTTATGCTAACAGCCAGTCGCTTTTGGTAGAGTTTCAATGAGTCACTGCTGAGGTGTTTTCTCTTCCCTCACAAACATACTGTCTGGTTCCTCTGAGAACATTCACACTGATGGAGATGGCAGGTGCGTGCCGTCTGATTGAGGCTATTTGCCTGTCACTGCTCAGGATGATGCACATCAGCATCTGCACTGGAAAACTTGCAGGAAACCTCCTTAATTTGCACTTTGACTAGATGCTTCAAAGTTGGGAAACAAAAATTGATCTGTTATTATTACCACATCTGTTGGTGACTGTTATTTAAAAAAAGTTATTTTTAAGTAACAGTAAACTCACCAACATAATTACCACACATTATAGGAATTATGCTAAAAACAAATAATTTTTATTGTGTTTTAAAAGAATGTTCACCTTTCTGTACATTTTTTTCAACCAGCTTTATAATGAATCAACGCAGAATGCTTTTACGAGCACACATGAAGATTCCATATGAAACCTTTTCAGAATATTTATATAGCTAAAGATTAACAATAATTAACTAAATAATTAACCAAATAGCCTTAGCGTAATTTTTGAAATTAAGGAATTTAATAGTATACTCATAGTAGCCATTGTGGATAAAAAAGTCATTAAAGTCAAGTTATACAGTAGCTGTAGTCACCACGGCTAAATCACACCTCTTGACTAGGGTCGGTACCTGAAATTCAATACCAGTACCCAACGGTACCTTTTTCAGTACTTTACTCTGACTTAAGTGACTTTCAGTGGACATAATAATCCCAAACCTCTAATTTTCAACATTTTGTTATTTATTTTGAAATGTTCAATAATACACACAATCCTTACAATAAATAAATCCCTACAACATCCAGGGCACATTGTAATCACACTTTTATGTGTGTCTAACATATAAATAAAATAAATAAATAAAATTAAAAAAAATAAAAAGTACAACAAATGATCAATGAACATAAGTGTCATAAAAGTAACATAAAAGTAAACTATTTTATGAAGAAAACAATACTAGCAGTTCTTTTTTAGAAAAATCAGCATGTCAACTTTCTCAGGTAAAAGCCGAGCTCCACGCTCACTGTGTCAGGTTGGATGTATTACCACTGCCTGCCTTGTACTTACTGTTACAAATATTGCAGGCAGCGTTGTCCGCATCAACCTTTGTGAAATGTAAGCACACGTTAGAGCACTTTCTGTTTGCCATTGCCCTGTGTGTGTTTGAGCAAGTTGCAAAAGGGTGTCACACTTCACACACTGTCTCTCTCGCGCGCACGCTTTCGCTATGTACTAGACTCACGCGGCGCGCAGACGTGTTCTCTCAGGTACTGAATTTGAGCACCGATTGATTTTATGTGAATCAATACTCAGTAGTACCGACGCAATTTAGTCGGTGCCTATAAAAGTACCGAGTTCGGTACCCATCCCTACTCTTGACCAATCAGCATACGAGAAGCAAGCTATCTGTTTTATAACTGTGCTATTTGCTTCTCTAAGGTACTTCATTCTGAGTGCTTTGCATCGTTTAAAGTGAATGTCCAAACTTTTGAGTGGTTGTGTAAATAAAAAAAGGTGGATCAGGAGGCACTGAGGCATGGCAAATTTTGGCAAACAAAGTGCATGAGATGAGAGTGCTGAGTAGAGTTTTGACAGCAAAGTGTGATGAATCCTCACAGCAGAATTGAAATGTCTGACCTTGAAATCTGAGCTTATCTGGCCTCCGCAAAAAGGCAAACCTCACTTTTTATTATAAACACTGTGTTCCACAGATAAAACATTGACAGACCCAGAATAAAAAGATAAACAATCTGAACAACAATTTGAAGGCAGACACAAAGGTATGTGCACTGTATTCCTGCAACATGTAGTACTGTATGTGTGCGACTGGGTAATGGCATGCAAAAAGGTTAAAAGTAAAGTTCATAAAGGGTTTAAAAATTACATTTTAATTTTTGCATGCTGTTTAGGTATCATAATATTGACTAAATAAGTATTTTTAATGTACGCTGCCTTTTAAAACAAATGACTTTATTATTGGAAGTTGAGTTCCAAGAAAATTGATTTAGTTTTAATCTTCCTAGGTGCAAAAGTTATTAGGTACATATCTTTTTTACAGACATGAATCAGAAAACAAAGCAGGAAAAGCTACTTTGCTTCTAGGCACACCAAACAAAATGTTTATTTTAAATGTTTGATGTCTAACCTTGAAAACGTAAACTATTGAATCTAATAATTTGTTATTCTGTAACACTTCATATATCAACTAACTACCTTAAACACTGTTTTCCAGGCTGACGTGTGTAGAGAAGTCAGGCATAATCAATCAATCAGATTTAAACTTGGATTTGGCACTTGCCACCCAGAACTACTGTTGTGTCCTTTTGGACGTTGCCTGAGGTTGAAATTTGCAGTACTCAGTAAACCCTGATTAAAAGTAGCAAGCTACATACATTTTGCGTCTCAAGAACTCAAATAACCTTTTTTGTTTGGGAAAAAGTGTCCTCTTAACCCAAGGTGTGTGGTCACAATCTGTGAAATTATTTGAATTTAATCTCCTAAAACGAGAACCTTCAGAAATGATCTCTTCTTTTAATGCCAGAGAAAGCATTAATATTTCAAAAGTCCTTTTCTTTAATCTAGAAGAAAACGTGTTGCCACAGGCTGAAGGATTCCGTCACACTTATTTGACTAAAGATGTGTTCAGACATAAGAATACTCTGGGCTCAAAACGTTTGAATAATGCATAATCTCAACCTTCTTAAAAACACTCAATATTTTATATTTAGCTCTCATCCTGTTTAGAACTGGCTAACATAACTCAGAAGGGAAAACAAAGGGAAAGTTCAAATGACAAAACATTCAAATGAGGTCTAAGGAGTTTCATGAAAATATAATCCAAGAAAGAGCACTTTGGAAAACTAATTCCCCCATCATGTTCAAATGTCATTGTGTTCTGCATTATGGCAGCGTACACAAGTTAAGACTATAGTTACCTAATGGATTCATTTCATTTAAAGACTCTATTGTTTCTGTCACCCAGGTTTAGAATAAACACCAGACATGCATTTGCGTAATAAAAAAAAATCATTTTTTTTTAAAAATAGCATCCTCGTATGGACTATAAACGTATAAATATCTAGTCTAATTATCACCCACATGCATGTGTTGAGGTTTTTATTTATTGTTGCAGTATTTTAGGGTCTTTCCAAGTTAATGTGGAAGTTTCTCAGTAAACCGCCTTCAGTAGAAGACGTTAGCCCACTTCACTTACATTAGCTTTTATTTAGAATCTGCTGAGATATGTCATTATGTTTAACTTACTCAAGACAAACATTACATATTTTATGTATAAGATGTGTTTAATAATGAATTTACCCTTCAGATTGAAGCATCGCAACTCTGAATTGATAAAACATCTGTGGCATCAGCAAATCAGAGTTCTATGTGCACATATGTACCGATGCATAGCAAGAATGCAATAATTACGGACAATTTATTAAAAAAACAGCTATAAGGAATGCACTGTAGTAGCAAGCATGCAAAAATGAAACTTAAACAAGAGCAGGTTGCGTTTATACCGATCGTGAACTGTATCTGTACCTCCAAGTTTGGAAAACCTCCTACACCAACCAAACAAACCAAACTTAGACTGAAACGATAAGCTCTGATGTTAAAGAGCACTTCGTTCAAATTATTGCTTCTTGAAAAGAAGATGATTGGTCTAAATCAGTTCCAAAGCGCTCTGGGAACTAACTCGTCAACCTAGGTCTGAATCAAGTTCATAACACAAGAGCCCCTCAGGGAGAAGATATTCAATTAAAGTGAAGAAATTCTTATGGCACTTTAAAACTCAGAGAGACTCAGTTTTACACTTAATTAGATCACAGTCAATTGAAGCCTTTAACTGACAGAATGGATGTGCTCCCATGATACTGTGCGACGCCCAATCTTATTAGCATCACTTCGCTAATTGTTTTCTTTACCGTGGGGTTTATATGTTCATTTCTCACATGAAATCTCACATGTGGAATTAAGCTGTGAAAATATTTAAGTAAATACAGTAAGTAGTAATAATCTACATTAAAAGTATAGCGTTTGGAATACATCGACTATCATTAACTATTAAAATATGAATACATAAAAATAATAAATGCATCTGGATTGCTTGTGCTTTTGATATCATATCTAATAAAATCAAGTTATAAATTATTCAAATTATAATCTATACTGTTCAAAACAAAGGTGCTAACAATGCAATACAAGAACCATAGCTGCATGGATCCATAAAAAACACAAAAAAACATCTGCAGAACCTTTTTGTTTCACAAAAGATTCTTAGCAGTTGGAAAAGGTTCTTCAGACTATAAAATAAAGAGGTAATAAAGAAACGGTTCTTTTAAGAACTTGTGACTGAAGGGTTTTGGGGAACCAAACATTGGAAGGAGTATATGTTGCTTAAATTAAACTAAATTGAATATTATAAAACAAAAACAAGTCCGATACGAGTCGCGAGATAAAGAAAACCTGTGACTACTGAAATGCATCAGAAGTGCATTTTCAAATGTTTCTAAAAGGTGTTTTTGCATAAGTCTCTTAAATGCACAATGCAATTAGTAGTACTTACAAAGCAAAATGAATCTCATGATACTGCATTCAGTTAAGCTCTCTGTTATGCAAATGTGTCCAATAATGCCTAACAAATTGAATCAGATTACATTTTTTGCTTGGGTCTCTTTGCTTAATTTGCAAGCTTTTTAGGGCAAATAGATGTCTGCTATTTGCCATCTGCAACCAGTCTTACTCCTCCACAATTGCTGTTTTTGTTTTACAAAAAGCCATGCAGCACTGACAAAGCAGTATTAAATGCATTATACTATTAAAGCATTTTACATAATCAGTAGCTGTTCACTTGCGTGAATTTAACCAGACTGTGTTTATACCAAGTTAAGGCATTAAAAATTTATAAAAACATGTCCATGTAAGCATGGATTCTACTTTTCTGAAACCAAGACACTATATGCTTACAAGCTAACACGGTAACAAATGTTTCAATTGCCCAGGCCGAGTGTGCCAATGCCACTTAGCTGTGCCTCTGAGCCAGTCTCCTTTGTTAAATTTGCAGTCCTTGTGAAAGGCTTTTCCCCTCAGAGATATGTCATCATTGGCCAAGCGCCACACACTAAAATCTTGGCTTCAACAACCAATAAGGACATCTCTGCAATATTTAGAGCATTCTTCGCATTTGATTTCACATCAAAGCGTTATATATTGCTTAAGCTTTACTTTATATCCTTTATATCCTTAGTAATACACTCTGAAAGGGAATGTCCAATTCAAATGAATCTTCTCATGACACGGCTATTGCAGTTGTTCAATTTGGTTAACAGCATTCGTTTTTAAATGATACACACTGATGTTATGGCAGAGGTTAGCACTCATGTGGCCTATTTAGTGTAAATTCCTATAAAGCACTTGTGTAATAGCGCACATCGCCTTTCCATCCAAGAATAAGTGTAAATTCAATGTTTACAACATACTTCTATTACTACAAATCCATGACAATAAAAAGTTCTTACTAATTTTAATTTATTTATAGTTGGCATGTTTCCTCACGCTACAGATCAAGCACTGTATTGCTTGACACGTCTATAGATTATCATTATTGCCTCCATCTCATATACAGTATTGCTTGTTCCGGAGAAAAATAGTTTACTGGAGAACAAAGTAATATTGTTCTCTTATTGTAAAGGTTGCCATCGTGCCAGAAATGAAAGCAAACAATAAATGTGTGTGGGAGTGTGTATACAATTCATATACATATCGCAAACACTTAACTACTTTTTTCTAGTAATGTTAATACAGTCCATGATGCTGTTTCTAATTGTTTAACCACTTTATATCCTTCTTGTCTCTATATCATTGCTTTTCTTTTTGCCTATTTTAATATAAGACAGATTGGCATGCAAAGTATAATACTTTACCTGTCATAGTTTTTACCTTTTAAATATTTCCTTAAATAAATGATCAAAACTCAGCATGCATTGATTTGCCCACTTTGTAATCATATATTAATAGTACTATAAATTAAAGTCTGATTAATATCCCACAGACAACTATACGGATGTATATTTCAACTTACTAATAAATCTTATGAAAATGCATCCTTTTCTAATCTTCTAAAGAACTGAGAGTTGTGGAAATATAATGGACTGACTGCTTAAATATACTTGGCTTGATTGACAGGAACATATGATCAGGCTTATCCATTTAAAACTCCATTAAAAATGCACAGTGCGCTGTAAAAAATGTGAAACCTCTACCACTCAAATCTTCTAGTGATCCAGTTTCTTGTTCCATCTAAATTTTTCAATTATAATTGGAACTATCAATTTTCAAAGTCCATGATATATGGCTATGCTATGACATTAGCCAATAATATAACAAAAAACAACATGGTTTAGTCAATAAAATGCTGCAAGACTTCTGTGGACGTCCTTTTCTTTCTATTACTGTAATAGACCATAAGTATAGGTGATTTATACCAAAAACCTTCTATAGTATTGGCAAAATTAGATGTTCAAATTGTATTGTTAAATGTAACATAGTTACAATTCACAGGTATTTACTGTAGTGTTTTAATGTTTGTATTATTTACAGATATTTTTACAATGTATGAATGCATCTTTTGTAGACAATGTGTTTAATTTAATGTCTGGCACTATAAAGGAGCACGCTTCCCTCTGCAGAAACTCTGCAAAAACAAATGAACTTCCCAACACCCAATTAAAATTTTACACCAAGGTTTTGCTGAATTATTTAGGGAGCACATGCCCTGAGCCCGGCAAGGTAAAAGAAAGGATGACTGAGCTTAGCTTACATATTGTTTGTTCACTAGGCACGGTACATTGGGCGGTGACATAAATATACATGTCCTCCTCTCCACCTGATGCTTAATCTAAAGATAGCACTCGTGACACACTTAAACATAAACCCCTAACCTTTGGAAAGCTATTGTTTCAGAGTGTGAGCAGCACCGTCTAAGTTGAACTTGAAAGCCGCCTGGAATCCATCCCCTGTTTCCGCCCTACATAATTCACATGTTCATATTCAAGTGTCTTCACCTATTCATAAAGTGCTTAATATGCAAACACTGGCCGGGGCTAAAAGTGCACATTAAAGGGTGGTAGCTTGGAGACGAGATCCGTTGACATTTCACCTGCCCTCGTTATATAACAATGAGCGGGTTTTGGTCTAATAATGTCTACAGTAAAAAGAAATGATGGGAATTAATGAGCTTTCATCCAAATTCACTCCCAAAGTCCTTGTCACCGCACCTGATTAGTCACAGAAACGTGCGCGCCGGCCTAGTTATAAACCACAGGGCACCTGACCGGGTTCATGCGCTCAACTCCATGCCGCCGAGGTTCATTTCTCGTGTCACCCCGGTCAGGAGACTCCTAGATGTTTCCGCAGCTTGCCGTGAGACCTGATTAACTTTCCGCGTCATATTTGAAGATTAATCGCTTCCTCTAATACAGGAAAGGCCCAAGAAGCCCGTGTTCTGGGGGGGTTGGATAACAGATCCTGTGTCACAGCGAATAGAGACTAATGATGATGCAAGCAACAAGGGCGCCCACAGATTTTCCCAACACTCGGGAACATGATGTTTTTGCCCTTTATCTGAAGTGTCGAGGGCCATTTACAGCATGTCAGACACACCTTGTTAAGCTGTCTTATGTAGCTATTAAAAACTATTTTTTTCAAGTTAACAATGCTGAAAGCCGGCACACATAGTTCTTTGGTTCCTCCTGTGTTTTATCTAACTGCTACTGCATTGCCCTCGGGTGCTGTGTTACCTGAGAATTCACGAAAACATCACAGAAATGCAACCCGCAGAGTCTGAGGGATTATGAAGGGATATGGCGTGTATCACGGTGATTACGTTCTGACCTTTAGGCCTCATTACTCCTTTGCAGGCAGAAAAATATAATCTCTTCTTTTTTTCCCCGAGAACAAAAATATGTAGACACGTTTTGAGAATTTGCAGAGAAGTGCCGTGACAGCAATATAACCTTTATAAATTGTCAGGTTTGTGGTTATTTTTTAAATAGCATCAGCAATGTCTAGATGCAGGAGAAAGGAATCAAATAACAAGGGAACAGAACATATATCCGTGCAATAAAACCACAGCATGTTCCTAATCCCATGACCTGACAATAAAAATTCTTCAGGCGTAGGCTATTAAGTTTTATTTTAGATTTTATCGTTGCTCAGCTCAGACATTGGTTCGGAGAAAACTTATAATCACATATCATCTCAAAAAGCTTTTTAAAGTGGTCTCACTGCTTATTTCCTAAACCTTTACCTCCGCCAGTTACATGCTTTAAAACAGTTATCTTAACATCCCACCGCCTGCCAAGTGCCCTAATCATACATAGAGAATCTGTTCCATACCACAGATTTACCAATAACCTGCACACACCATTCTTTGAATCAGTGAAATGTTTACAAGCCTCTGGCGCTCTCTCCGAATCAGAGAAGCGAAGCCAAAGAAGCGTTACAACCCATGGTGAGCACACGTGAGCGCCTCCATTCACATAGACGCAATGGCCTGTGTGATGTCTGTTAAATGCCCACCCAGCGGCCAGTAATGCCCTCTCCCCCGATCCGCCCGCATCCTTGACTTTGATGCGTTGCATATTTATGGCCAACCTGCTCCACGCCATGTGGACGCATTAACTTTGAGGTCATTCACCCGCAACCTTCGCTTACGACACCAGCTTTCAGGTTCACGGGAGCTCATGATCGGCCAATATTTATTTATTATAATCTCGCTTCACCCAGGGTAATTAATTAATTGCTAAGCAGCTTGAAGCTGTCAGCCAGTATGTTTTGGTGTCATAAGGTTTCCCTCCATCTAGTTATCTGGTTTCCTCACAGGATTACAGTAGAGACAACCATCATGAATATTTAAAACGGATTCTAATTAAACCAGGGTGCATGAAGCGCGCAAGGTACAAAGACATCTGAAACCGAACACTCCTCCTAAATCGATACACGCACTGTGCTCGCAGAGATGTGCGGCATTGTAACGAGACGGATCCGACCGGTGACTTTACTCAAGTTGGGAAAGGCAGCGGGTCACGTCTTTCAGACATTGAATGGATATTAAAAAATTATAACTCTTGTGGATCCGGTTCTATGCTGGTGGCTCTGCTGTTTCATCCGTGTTTTTTAACCAGTGTCCCCAAGAGAGAATACGGTCTATTTTAATCAAAAGATACTGAAATCTAACGTGTGGACAACAATCTCTGCATGCTGGTGCTTGAATGAATACATAAACAAAGTGGGGCCAAAAAGTGTGAGACCACTAGTAATAATTTTTTGAAATAAAAATGATATCATTACCATAACCATTTGGGAAACATAATTGTATATATGTTGCATATGAGGTGTTAATTGTTCGTGTTTTGTTATTTGTATGTTATGCATTTATCACCTATTTTAGTTGAAGCCCGCTCTCCATAATGTCAATAATGTCAAGTTCTTTGACAAAACAATAATTTCTAGCCTAAAAAAACCTTTTCTTATGTGATTTTTTCTATCTATGTCTTCTAATATTATTTCAAGACTTTCGATAAAAAAGATTTGCTTTTTTATATTTTGAATTGAGCAGCATCTCAAACTGATTTTTAGAGTTAAAAAATCCAACTCCGACCAGTATACATTTCCTTTGCAAGTTGAAAGACTTTTTGAAATCTATGAGAGGATTTATACATTTATATCTTGGATTTGTCCACATCCTTTATGCCTTCCATGTGGCCACATCAAAGGACAGGTTGTCTGTATCAGCAAAGAAACATATTTTTCCTGGAAGATGCCTTTTCTCTGTGATGTACTGCAAGAACATGATGGAGGTGTTCTGTTTGAATGCATATGCATTTGCATGTGTGTGAGAGCCGATGCGTGCAGGCATGCAATATGGGCTATCTATCATGTGAGAGTCTCAATATGTTTGAGAATGAATATAATCTATCAGATTAAGCTGTCTGATTCTTGATAACAAAGCAATTTTGGTTCCTCTGTCATGATTTTTTTTGCATCTATCACTTTCCATCATTTGTTGCGAGTAACATTTCAATACCCAACTGAATTTTGATTAAAGGTTGACATGAGCGTAATAAGAATGAAATGCCACGCCAGTGGTGAAAACGGATCCCGGTGGAAGAAAATGGAGAGAAATTCTGAAAGCAGGAAAAGTCCCCCTCTTAATGTCATTATTCTTGATCTGCCTGAGCTATTTTTGACCGCTGCCTAATTAAAATGAAATCCTTTGAGGTGAGGACACGAGGCTGAGAGATGGAGGATTGTGGTATTTTCCTTCAGTGGGCCGGCTGATGCTGGAGGATCATAGAGCGTTGCGGTTATGGCCAGTTGTTCTCTCTTTAGAGAGCAGTGAAGTGCTTAGCTGCAAAAGCACCAATTAGTAAGAAGTGGAATATGCGCTCGGGGACAAGACATCATTAACGGTTTATCTGATAAATCATATGATTGAAAGTGATTGGAAGCGCTTGCAGATTTGTAGGCTGTTATATGTACTTACGTTTACTAAGTCAGAGCTTTTGTGACAACTTCTCCTTTCAACTAGCTTCAGTCTCCCACGTGGGTGACCTCAGTGACTTTGTTATTATATAAATAATGTATGTGACTTCATAAACTCTTTCTTATCGCAGCAAGCATTTCACCTTAATCATTAATGTTCTTGCATAGTGGTTGCCATAGCTGCACAGGCATCAATCCAATGTCTCTGCTTTGTTATCTTACCCTCAGCATCACAGAGAGGCATTTTAAGAGCACTGCTGTTTCTCTGGCCTTGTTAGCACAAGCGGTCAGAGACATTTACACTGCTACACACAGAACATGAGCAGGATCATTCCTGCTACTTGCATGTGTCATGTCTTACACTGAAATTCAGCCCCTTTTCTCCTGCTGGTTTTAGTGATTCTTAATTTAAGTACACTATTAATACACTATTTATTTTGATGTATTACAGTAAACCTTCATTAAGCACTTAACTATTATTATTTTGTTATTATTTAATTATCTGTTTCATTGCTATTAATCTAAATGCAATTTATTAAACAACAAATGCACTCAGTTTTTGATATATTTGGTTAGACTTTCATGAAGCATATGTTTCCTGGAAGCATTCCCCAGAACGGCAACTGCAGCATATGTCTGGTCTTTAGTCTTTAATTGTCTCTACAGCTGTTAATGTTCAATGAAATGAACTTATTTTTACTCACGAAACAATCATCCTTAAAGGCTTTGGACAATTATATTCACTGTGATTAAGTATGTGCCTTCATGATAATTTCTTTGAAATTCTTTTTTCATTTTGCACGTTGACAGCGTTAAAAAAATACATTAAAGCAAAATGCGATGTGATCTTTAAAAGCCCATCAGATGGTGTGCTGGGACATTTTTAGAAATTAAAAAAAATGTAATGTAATGATTGAATGTAATTTTTTGGTTAAAATTGGGTTTTCATTATTATTATTGTATAACATCGTGTCTATCATCTCTCAAAATATGAAAATACATTTGTTTATTGCAGAAAAATAGTGATTTATTCAGTGAATAGTGATCAAAGTAAACTGTCATTTTGTATCTTTTGCAACATGTACAATGACTTAAATTAGTCTTTTACCACATAAAGTGACATTTACAAGTAATACTTGACTGTTGTGCTTTTATCTTCATTGCCTTTAAACACGTTTTTGTCAAAAATCCTTTCCTGCAAATCATAGCAATCAGTCGAATTCAAATAACCATAACTTTTATTACATACAAGGTAGGAAAAAAATAAAACAGTTTTGGAAAGAACTAAAATTTATAACAATAATATATATATTGTATAAAATGGTAAAAATGATATCAAAACCTGTAATATGGAAAATTCACCAAGTGATTGGTTTTTGCAGATCGCATCACAAGTATATAATCTTTTCTAAAAAAATCTTCCCACAACACCTAACACATAATTTAATTTACAACATAATATTGCTTGTTCATTGTTATTTTTGAGAGCTTTCTGATTCTCAACCATAATTTTTTTAAATATTTTTCTTTTACTTCCAGGTAGAAACAAAATAGAAAATGTGTTTGAATCAACTTCCAAAGCATGGTTGTTATAGTAAGTCTAATTACTAGGGGACCTTTAATGGTTTTGATATTTGTTTTAAAGCCTGACTACCTTATAACCACTGAACATTAAGGATATTTTTATGCTTAAAATGCTTAAAAATTGCTTAAATAAAAACAAGCCCATAATACACACTTTATATGAAAACATTTTATGTTACATTATGTATATGTGCATGCACAAGGCTCTTTGTAGGATAATATTAATCATCAGGTTTTGTGAAGCATGATTTTCCACAGCCACCAGACATGGTGTCGAATCCACAGATTGTGTGCTTAAAATCTGTGTCCCTGCAAAGCACTATTGTAACAGTTTCAGATGACATTGCAGATGGGTCTTGCTGTTGGCTGGGACTCATTTTGTTGACATGCCAAATTCCCTTCCATCTCTCTCATATTTGCTTAGACACACATAGCAGATCTGGTATAATGTATTCTCTTAAACCTGGGTTGACTGCTGTGCTTGACTTTAGCTGCCACAGAAGTTTGCCCATGCAGGCAGTAAATTTGCAGGTTCCTTGCAGAACAAATCATTCTGGAGAAATGTAGACCAGGTGAGGAAATTATTCTTGTTGTTTTTGCAGTTAAATTTCCGAAATATAGTTCCAATTTGTTTCAACAGAGTTACACTACCATCTGAAAATTTATCTCCTGAAGTTTTGATGTCCTTAGATTTCTCTGAAGCTTGACCCATGTTTCAAGGGGATATGATGTGGATGAAAGAGAAGAAGTCAATTTAAAATCAGACTTTGCTATGTATTGCCAGACATTCTTTATGTTTAATGTAATATTCTCTATGTTAATTCAGTTCAAACTTCTGACTCAAGGTTCTTTGCCCGGTCTGAATTCAAAACGAATTCCAACTTTGCTAAAATATGTTTCTCCTTCTTAAATCATTCATATTTCGAGAAAAAAATTCCAGTTTTCTAAAAGTTTTCACTCTGTTGCCATGTATTTCAGGGTTTAAAATGTTACAAGGGTCTTACAAAACTAGTATTTTTCAAAGGTTGCACTGCACTCACATTAATGATAGGTAAAAATCTTAGCAATTCAGCTTTAATGTTGAGCCACAGGCTGCCCCTTTGTAAAAGAAACACAAGCCCTGTGAGTAAAAATGGTTTGATATTTACTTAGGAGGTGGAGAGAAACATCAAAAAGTCAAAGTGATAACCAGTGAAAGGCTGACCTTTCGTTTACGTTACATTTATTGTGTAAGGAAAAAATTGTCAGAGTTGCGAAATGCCAAGCTGCCCTCCAGCACATAGATAGAGAAGATTACCTGAGCGCAATCGTTTCACCTCGCTGCCCGGGCGCACTTGCCCCGATGGTGTATCGACAAAAATAATCACTCTGTTTAATTATTTATTTTTGTTTCATTTGCTTGCTTTTTGTTGATAGAGTATGATGTATTAATGGAAAAAGCAAATTAGAGTCAGCTAGGCTCTCAGGTGCCTGGCCGACTATCATAACAGCACAAACAAAAGCGCTCATGTGGCTGCCTTTTCTGGTCCTGCGGGATCCCATTGGAAGCATATTAAGCCGCAGTGGCTCACAAATGAAACTGACAACTGAGTAAATCTGACTCGTGTAGCTGTGGTCATGTAGCATAGCACCACATACAGTATGGGGACGAGTATCACTTCTTAAACATCTGCAGGCCGAGGCAATGATAAACATTCCAATTTCCCACTGAGCTATATATATTGCAAGAACCGATGTCTGTTTGCTGAAGCTCAAGTTTGTCTTCCTCCTGTAATATTCCCCACAGAATATCTTGGCCATTCTGGTGAACCTATAAATCGGTTGGATTTAATAATATGTGATACAAAATGTAAAGCCACTCTAAATGCCCAAAGCAAAAATGCAGCATATCATTTATTTTTAAATCGTTTTAATTTCATTTTTTGACCTGATAACTGTCACAGCAGAAATTGAGAACTACATTTTTGGACAAGTCTTTATTATCATTTTAGGTATTTTTATAAACTACAGTAACATTGACATTTTTTAATTGTTTGTTCACGTTTATTGTTATGAAAATTTGTCAAATATTTATTCTCGAGTCTTATACCTTTCTGTCAATTTATAGTTTGTCATAATTAGATTAACTATAGTAACGTAAATAGGGAAATAACATAGGTGTTCCTCCTGAGGACATTGACAGTTAACAGGTTAGAGTTGCCAAGTCTGTTTTCACAAATTGTAACTTTCTGCAAGTTTTAATGGTTTAATCAAAGTAATATTTCACCCAAAAATTCAGGAAATTTATACACATAAAAATGCACTGAACTACATTTTTTTTTTAGATTTTTTTTTTTTTTTCATTTTAGGTATCTTTTTAAATTACAGTAACATTTAATTTTTTTATCTGCCACTCTTATACAAACAACTATAGCTCTCAACTTGCCTAAACATATGTATTCACAACTACACCACAGCATGATAATGTCAATATTTAAAGATTTACTTTGAAACAAATTCTTTAATTTTTTGAAATGCATATCCCATAAATCGACCACAGTGCTTTCAGAAGGAAGTGCAGAGTGATGGAAAAGGATCACAAGAGATCATAATTGCTTGTTTACAGTTATTCGCCGTTTTACAATGTTATAGGCTTACGGCTGAACAATACACACAATTGGCATGTTTTGTGTCTTGGATCTGTGCCCAGTAGGTTACAATGCGACTTCTACTGTGGTTAACAGAAGCAATGCGATATTTGAGGAGGCACAGGACTCAGTGGAAAAAGATGATACACAGCAGATTTGTTGTTGCCAACAGTGGAGTGGACATTAGTATCCCCTGCTGCATCCTCATCATCTATGACTGTACAAAGATGCCCGTTAGCTTCTATAAGCATCAATGTCTTATCCACTTTGGTTTACGATCTCTTCCTAAACAATGCAGACTACTTAGATTAAGGACAGTTAGATTCACTAAAGTAGTTTCAAAGCTATTATTTTCAGTCTTTCTAAACAACTTGTCACTCAAAACACACTCGGCTCACCTAATGAACGTGTACACCTTCTACGCCTATAGGCAGAGAACCCTTTCAGACCACAAGAAAGATAAACAGCTTTAATCATGGCATGTGTACATATGTAGATAGTTCAAAGCCACTTTTGCCACTAGACTCCAAAGTTCCCGGCAGTAATCCCTAGCAGACATTCCCCCAGCTGCGGGCGGTGTTCCATCGTGTCACATCTTCTATCTCATTACCCTATTTCAACAGACTGACTGTCAATCAACATGTTTGCCAGCTGGAGGGATGTACTTTATTAGATTGCTGTATGATTGACAGGGCAGAGCAGCAAGGGTTAAAATAAATCTGGAAAACATGTGGAGTGACAGCAATGCTTTCTGTTTGCTCCAGTGGGAGAAGATGTGAAAAAAACAGGACAGTTGCTGTTTTTTTTAAATTACTATTATTATTTTTCAGACACTGGAGTTTTACCTGCAGATTATAAAACAGGAGGAGACACTGTTTGTGTGCAGTATGCAAATTGCATCTTATGACTTCTTCACAGTTACTGAAAAGTTGACACTGAGCCACAACTCAAATATTTTGATATTCATTTTTTTATGTTGTGGTAAAATACTGGTGTCATACACAAAAGTTACATACAATGTTACCATTGTTTTTGTTTTACATACATGTGTAATATACATATCGCTATAGCAACAGGGGAGAGCTGGCATTTTGACCCGACACTTTTCAGCACTTCAGGCAATAGGTGTGTCAGACTTCATGAGGCGCTGCACAGATTGTTTAACATGTGACATCACCGCTTTAGAGACACTGTGATGTCACACAGGTCTGCAGAGTGCCGCATTAAGTCGTACATACCTGATGATAGACTGGCATACAAAGATCTGAGTTACCTGTCCCTGGAAACAGACACGTATGCATGTAGTATCAGTTAAATAAAAATGGTTGATCAGTATTAATATGAATTATTAACTTAATATTACTTATATACAAAAATATTATGAATACTTTAAATGTTACACAATAAGGAAATGTAGTTTTTTGTTTTGCCTCCTACAATACTAGGTTAAAATTTAAGTAGTAGTGCCACACCTTGTATTGTATATCAATATGTGTTGCCATATGACAAATATGATAAATAATGTGGAATATATACACAGGGCATATGTAAGGGGGACAACATGCAAACATGCTTCTCATTCATGTCAGGCAGTAAGAATATTCTTGCAAATATTTTAACATGTATTCATTTTAGACATATACAACCAACCCAAGCGTCAAGTGTACAAAACAAATATTACTTACATGTACTGTATTTCATTGTCACCACTACCATTGTTACATTTTTTTGTAGTTGTTACTGGTTAAAAATAGAAAACTGTTTAACATATCAAAGACAGAAACTTGAGAGAAGCAGACACAGAAAAGAGAACAAGCCCCATATTCACAAAGCAAACACTGTCACGTCACGCTAAACACTGAGAAAGTGTTAACTTAAAGTGTTTACTACATACCTTGGTAAAAATATATATACAGAAAATTACAAAATATAAACAAGTATTGCACGGCTGTCCAGTGTATAACTGAAAAAGACTCTTGGCTTTTGGCTTTTTTACTTGTCTAGGGGGATTTCCTGTGATTTCTGGCTCTTGAAGCAACATGCTTTAAAAAGGTGCAGGCTATAGCCTTAATAAATATTTCATTTATTCTCACCTTGAACCAACAGTAGTTGTTCTTTGCTCTTCTGTGTTATTTCTATACAAAAGACAACAGTGCATGGAATCAATTGAAGTTCAATATTTGTAAATGTAATATTTGTAAATGTAAATACTAAAGTATGATAACTGTATGCGTATAGGCTACCTTGTTGGAAAAAACAGGACTAGCTGGCACACTTTTTGTTTAATTTTTAAACAAACTACTTTTTACCTTTTGCAGCATTGTTTTATTTATTTATTTATTTTAAAGCCACATACTTTTATTTCCCAGTATTGGGGAAATTTAGTCAGACCAGGCTTATTAAGGTTATGAATGACCCTTTTTTGCACACACACAAGACAACCAAACAAACACAAAAAATTAAAATAGCATCAATTTAACATGCACTTATTTAAAGACTCACTACATTACATTTTATTGTAGGAATACAAGAAGTAATCTTTAGTTGGATCAAGGCCAGTCTGGGCTGCTGAAACAGATTTCCTGACAGGATTAAATGTGTGGATTTTATTGTTTTCTTTATTCAATTTTTATTTTACAATTGTAATATTACATTTGTCACATAATTTTGTCGATATTTACGTAAATGATATGTGTAATATTTTAAAATACCCTTGATCTAACAACAAAATTCATCCTTTAAACTAAAAGTATTGTATCATTCATCATTAAATAATTGGCCCTTTCATAATGCATATCAGTGTGGTTTATCCAATATATTTTTGTTTATCAGTACTAAAAATATGATGTGTGATGTTTGTAACTATCAAACATAACAGTGATAGAATACAAAACAAAAGTTTTAACTGGATTTTTGACTACGGCACTATAATTACTAAGATATGGTGACAACTTCAACCACCCTCTCTTTCAGAATGAACTTGGAACTTGTATGTGGATTAAATATTAAACATATATAAACAGTTTGGCATAGTCCGTTAATGAGCTAAAATCCCACTTATTTCTGCCAGACGAGGGCGCCATGTTTGATCTTATTTTTTATGGTGAGCTTTAACCCACTGCAGAATGACATCTCGAATCCTACAGCACGTGAGAATAAGAGATGCCCGTGTTTCTGACCGCAACCTTCACTGATTTTCTTTCACATCTCTATAATTTAAAAGTATTTTTGACCGATTCCAGAGCATGGCATCATTTAAACATTTGTTCACATTCATTGGAAATATATAAGAAGTGAATAAAACAGCGCACCTGTTGTCTATTGAGAATGAATCATCATTCTCTCAGAGCTGTCATACTATAGAGATTGGCTGCTGTGGGCGCAACAGCTCGAACTCGTGCGGATATGATGACTTTGCCGCAGTTTCTTATTGCGGTGCCATATAGAGTCCCAGAGTCACGTAATCTTACAGTCGTAAAAATAAAGAATAAATAAAAAAATCCACTTCTTAAATCCGGTCAGGAACTCTGTTTCAGCAGACCAAACTGGCCTTGATCCAAATAAAGATTACGCATCACCATTTCTGGAGATCCCTTAACGAAAGACACTAGAAGAGAACAGTTTAGTATCTTCACTAGTAAGTGCCTAAGAGGAGTGTGAAGTTGAATTATCTTCTTTAATATTTTTGCCCTGCCACCCTCCTCTTGTCGCGCTTCTCTCTCTCTCTCTCTCTCTCTCTCTCTCTCTCTCTCTCTCTGCATCTCTGCATTTTCTCTTCTCTCGCTTTACCGTGTGGGAAGCTCAATGCAGCAGCAAAGCCAGTCTACTTAGAAGAAGACGAGGAGGAATAGTTGGTTTAAAAGCCCGTTCTTATTATGCGGACTATAGGACTGCGCCAACACTTATTTTCTTTAGCATGGCATCTCTTTCGAACGCATTTTATTTACGTGAATTATTAATTCGCTGGTCAGTTCAGTCGCCAATACCCCTCGTGTGACATCCGAGCACGTAGGTCGTTTTTCTCTTATCTCGCAAATTCTATAATCTTAAAAAACGACACGAAGAAACTGGAGGCAGATTTTCAGTCATCGTGGTGAGTAGCGACGCGCTATGGATCATTGCGACTTGTTTATTAAGATCTTTATCATTTTCCCCGAACTGTTGAGTGAACTGTTCGTTTGAACTGATGTTAAAGCAGCACCATTCTTTTAACATCATTTCCTTTAACAGGAGAATGCTGGACTTGTTTTGCATCTGAATCCACCACTTGCTATTTCATCTTTTTCACTTCGGCTTTGAAACAAATTCGTTTTTTTTTAACGCCTAGGCGTTTTTAAGATGTCTCAGAAGAGCCCAGTAACCTTGGGATTTTATGACACAATATACGTTTTGTACAAGTGGAGACTGACAGGGAGAGAGGCTGAGACTGAAATTTAAACCTGACTGAATGGGTTTAGTCCCTCTCTTGGCGCTCCCAATGTCCGGTGTCATCTGAAAAGAGGGATATATTAACATTGCCGGTGAGTCTTGAATTGATTTTTCTATTCAGTCAGTTTTCGGCAAAGCTCGAGATACAGTGTTTAAAATTTGTATTCCTTTGTGTTTAATGTAATATATTGTTTTGTGAGGATGAGATTATGTTCGGTTCTTTGAAATACAAGAGTTAAACTGATGCATCCAATAGTTGATGTGTTAGTCACACTATGTCAGTGTATAAAAATTTACATCACTAATTGTGGTATTCATTTCATGTATATATATATATATATATATATATATATATATATATATATATATATATATATATATATATATATATGTAATTACGTGCTATTAATTATTTATTAATAATGGCTAGTAGCAGACAAGACAAAAATGGCATTTTTTCCAAGTTTTTTGTGCGTGCACAGGGTTACCAGACATCCCTGCTGTAAGATCTTGGCATTATGCTGTGTGACTCCATGGGATACAGGCATGTGTTTTGATTATTTGTTTGTTTTTCCCCCTCTAAGGTTTCTAAATGGTTTACTGGGGGATTTTTAAAAAGCAAAATGCTGCTGCTTGTTCTGTTGGCCTTTTCCATATCGAGTTCATTTTCTGACTCGGATTCGGACCTCAGAGCTGAGACCTGCAGCGCTTGCTCCTGCATGTCCATCGAGAACGTCCTCTATGTGAACTGTGAGAAAATAACTGTGTACAGACCTACGCAGCTGCAGCCACCAGTATCCAGCCTCTATCATTTAAATTTCCAGAACAACCTTTTGTACATCCTTTACCCCAACTCTTTTCTGAATTTTACACATGCAGTCTCACTCCAGTTGGGGAACAACAAACTCCAAAACATTGAGGGAGGGGCGTTTATGGGGCTTGGTGCACTGAAACAGTTGCACTTAAATAACAATGAATTGAAAGAGCTCCGTGCTGACACTTTTCGGGGGATCGAGAACTTGGAATATCTCCAGGCCGACTACAATTTAATCAGGTTTATAGAGAAAGGCGCCTTCAACAAACTGCATAAACTGAAAGTTCTCATTTTAAATGACAATCTTATTCAAGGCCTACCTGAGAACATTTTTCGATTTGCCTCCCTTACTCATTTGGACATAAGAGGGAATAGGATACAGAAGCTTCCTTATCTTGGAGTTCTGGAGCACATTGGGAGGATTGTGGAGTTGCAGTTGGATGACAACCCATGGAATTGCACTTGTGATTTGTTACCATTAAAGGCCTGGTTGGAGAACATGCCGTATAATATTTTCATTGGGGAGGCTATCTGTGAGACCCCCAGTGATCTTTACGGCCGGCTTTTGAAGGAGACCAACAAACAGGAGCTGTGCCCACTGGGCACAGGCAGTGACTTTGATGTGCGGATGCCCCCCTCCCAGCCTGAGGTTGGCCTTACCATGTCTAATGTGGCACCCTCAACCATAGCACCTTTAGTTACCAAAGCACCCAAAACCACCAATCCCTCCAAAATATATGGCAATGGAATTGTTGCTGGCAATCCGGCTGGTAAAAATGGCCAAATTGTGTCCTACCAAACTCGAATTCCACCCCTGTCGTGTCCCCAGCCATGCACATGCAAAGCTCACCCATCCGACTTTGGTATTAGCGTCAGCTGTCAAGAAAGGAACATTCATAGTTTAGCAGATCTTATACCTAAACCGCCAAATGCCAAGAAATTGCACCTTAGTGGTAATTACATCAGAGATATCAATCCCACTGATTTTCAGGGTTTTGAGGGTTTAGATTTATTACATTTGGGCAGTAATCAAATATCCACTGTCCAAAAAGGTGTGTTCGCAAATCTGACCAACCTCCGTAGGTTATACCTAAATGGAAACCAGCTGGAGCAGCTGCACCCTGAAATGTTTCTTGGGCTTAGTAACCTCCAATATCTCTATTTGGAGTACAATGCCATAAAGGAGGTGTTAGCGGGTACATTTGACACTATGCCAAATTTGCAGCTGTTGTATCTGAATAACAATGTGCTCAGAAGCCTTCCTGCATATATCTTCGCAGGCATTTCTCTTGCCAGATTGAATCTAAAGAACAACCACTTCATGACTCTGCCTGTGAGTGGCGTCCTAGACCAACTCAAAACTCTCACTCAGATAGACCTGGATGGCAACCCTTGGGAATGCTCCTGCGATTTAGTAGCTCTTAAACTGTGGCTCGAGAAACTTGGCGAAGGGGTCGCTGCCAAGGGAGTCAAGTGTGCATCTCCAGTGCAGTTCTCAAACATCGAGCTGAGGGAGCTGAAAAATGAGATAATTTGTCCCAAGCTCATTGCCAGGCCTCCTTTATCCTGACTAGTGCCACCCCCCTTCTCACATCACTGTCACCTGCCGGAGTTGGCAAGGCACCTCCCAGTGGCCCTGTGCCCTTGTCTATCATGATTTTGAGCATTCTGGTGGTTCTGATCCTCACTGTCTTTGTGGCCTTCTGCCTACTGGTCTTCGTGTTAAGACGTAACAAAAAGCCGGCAGGGAGACAAGAGGGACTTGGAAACCAGGAGTGTGGCTCAATGCCTCTCCAGATCAGGAGGCACAATCACAAATCTAACAAGAAGGATGATCTGGGTGGAGAGACCTTTATCCCGCAGACCATCGAGCACATGAGCAAAGCTCACACCTGTGGAATTAGAGACTCGGAGTCAGGTTTCAAATTTATAGACTCGGACAGACAGAAAATGATGATACGCAACAGCGCCGATAAAGATAAGGACTCTCTTTCTCTGGACGCCAGGAAGAGATTAAGCACCATTGACGAGCTGGATGAGTTCTTACCAGGACGAGACAACATGTTCCTCCACAACTACTTGGAGAGCAAAAAGGATTTCAACAGTATAGGGGTGAGTGGCTTTGAGATCCGTTACCCCGAGAAACCACATGACAAAAAAATGAAAAAATCATTAATAGGGGGAAACCACAGTAAGATAGTGATTGAGCAGCGTAAGAGTGATTATTATGAACTAAAAGCAAAAATGGGGATCCCAGACTACCTTCAAGTACTAGAGGAACAGACAGCTCTCAGTAAATTCTAAAACATCATCTTCATCTGCCCCATATTGACAATAAAAGTGCCTTATCACAATTCTTAATGACCAGTGGGATACCGGACATGTTTCATTAAACAAAACGTAACTCTCCATACCTTAGAATCAGTGTCTGTGTTAAAATGATGTACCATTTTTTACCATGTTATGATGCCATTAAAAATTAAGATTCACAGCATTCAGCATAAGAGGATATATCCTTACACAGTTGTAGTTTGCTGCTATTGATATGGGTTCCATTAAATTCCACAGAACTTTTATTTGACCAAATGATTGGGTCATGAAACAGTATTTAGTGTACTTCATATTGACCAGTCTTCATTGTTTTTGGTTGGAAGTATTTTTAGGAATCTTGGGATGACAAAATCAAATGGAGTGGAAGAATTGGAAGTTGGCTCATGCTTGAAAGTGATGGAAATCCCCCAGACTGCCCCCTCTTGGATTATATTTTGCCACTTTTGGGGGCCTTGACACTGATGGATTTGATATTAATGGAAGGTACTGGCAGCCAACATTTTGGATTATTCCAATTACCTGTAAAGAGCCATTTGATATTGTTCTACTAAAATGTGATTCTTCTTGAAATGTTTGAGTATGGCACATGACAGGACTACTATGAACTCAAGAGAAACTAAAACAGCTGCTTGCCATGTAAGCGTATCTGGATTTATTTTGTAAGTCAACATTATTTGTATTTGTGGGGCAGTTGTGTAAATTACAACAGTCAGCAATTAAATTCAACAAACTCATCAAGAAAATGAAAGGGATTCAAGAAAAATATAAAAAATCAAAAAAGAACAAAAAAACACTGATGACCACTGTCACCTGTCAAATTCGTAGTTTAACTTCATATTTAATTTATTTTTCTATGCAGGATTATTTAAAGACTATTGGTAATATTTAACAATTTCAAGAGACATTTTGAATGCTATAAGTGATTCAGGCTCATAGTTCGAGCTTTGAAATTCTAAATATAAAATTCTCTTCTGACCTGAGTTATATTCTGGAGTTTTCTGGTGGCCTGATTGACAGAGATGACGGTGATATAATTTTCACTGTCATGTTGCACGAGGTAGGGCCTCGTAGTGTATCAAGTCTAACAGTTCGCTTATTCTTATATCCCAGAGCAACTTGTAAAAGGTTTCTTATTAACAATATGCAACCAAATAAGTGTGCATTACTGTGATATGATTCTGAATAGTTCAAATGTGGATCAGGGGAATTAAGTACTAATCGGCTGTAATACACTACGTAATTTATTGGATTTGCTGGGAAGACTGTGTTTTAGCAATGCGGCTGTGTGATCTAACTCGCCTTATGAAAAGGCTGCAGATTTGGTCGGAATCATATCGCATTCTATGTGCAATATTATTATGCTCAATCATATTAGCTTGAAATCTTTATTTTGTTTGTCAGTTCAAGTTAATATAACAGAGAGAGCTTAATTTTTTTAAAGAAAAGGCTTAATTTCATTCAGTCTTTATTTAAAATATTAAGTTAATGATTGTTTAAAATAGAATGTATCATGAGAGATAAAATAAATACAATTTTATATCAGTCATGAAAAATCTGTATATTGGTTTATTTCATTGTGCAATCCTGTTGAGGTCAAGTTATTAAAAAAATCTAATTTTCTCTGTCTTTTATTCTGCATTTCTTTTTTTTAACCAAAGTGTTGATATGTTTTGCCTATCGTTAACGTTGCTTTTAAAATAAAAAGCTCTGAATGCTCTAACAGACAATTTAAGAAAGTATTTTATAGATTTTGCATATATGATCGACAGACCAGACCAATACAGTACATGATCATTCTCTTTCTTTGCTGTGTGCTTCTGGTTCCCAAAGGCCTTACCTTATAGAGTTTAATAAAAGGATTGATCTGAGATGCAGAGGGTCACTTCACTTAACCGATAAGAGCACCATAACCGTTAGGCGAATTGCCATTATGTCACTGTGGATGTTATTGTGAGTGTGGGAGGCTTAGGGAGGAAAAAACAGCTTGTTTTGATTTTATGATGACAGGATCTTGCTTCAGAGAGGCTCTTAATGACCCTTCTCACGCATACTTTACCACAAACATCTAGCATCTAGCACTGAAACATAATGTGTGGCATTCCCCTGTCCCCAACAACCTTTTTCCCAAATTCATATGTTGCGAAATGTTACAAATACAATATTATTTCTAAGATTTCTTTCATTTTCTAAATAGAAAATATATATTCTGTGCTTGCATTGGCTTGTTTGTCTTTAGTATCTGTGTTTTGTGTTACTGTATTTATGCTGATTTAGAATTTATTGTGCCGAGCAGATATAACTGGATAAACATTTATTCATTAGAGGCAAACCTAAGAATCATTGAGTCAGTTAAACGTTTTTATTTATGTCTTAAGTGAATTTGGTAATCTTGAAAATAGAGAATGATTATATCGCTTTGCTTTGATTTCAGGCGTATTCATTTACACTGAAAGCCGAATATCACACTGCTTGTATGACCAGATGACAAAGAGCGACTGTTTTTGTGCTATTTAATATTTTTCTAAAAGCTCTGTATAATACATAATTTACTCGATTGCTGTGGTCAGGCTGGTTTGTTTTTCCTATTTGTAATCAAACATTAACACTTTGGATAGCTTTGTGATGTTGCCTCGTTGAGCAGAGATGTGTTTTGTAATGGTCATGTATTATGTGTACTGTACCTTTAAGAAGTGCCTAAATTAATTCTATGGGTCTGTAGGGTTTAATATGCACATACTGAAAGTTTACTTTGATGTTTCAGGATGGATTGCTTACATCGAGGTTTCGTTTACAAAGGGCAAGATGCAAAACTTTGTCATGCGAAATGTTGTCATGTAAACTAAGACTACGTAGTGCACTAATTAATGATTATACCAAGGGCTTGCACACTTTGCATCCGTGACTCATTCCCGCTCACGTTTCCAAGACAACCGCGCTTTTCTGTGGATCTACTGTAGCTGCATTAAATGAGGCATAAAGAAAAGTTATTGGTCCATGGCTGAAACACAGGTGCTTCGGTATTTCACAGTTCCTCTGAACAGCAAAATTCTGCTTGTTTCCTTGTCCTACCTGTTTCTGCTCTATTTGACACAGAAGTGTTTAGCTGCGGTAACATGCGCAGTGTTGAAGGCGAGATTGATTGTTCAGATGAAGTGCTTTTTCATTATAGTCATCAAAGATAAGCCCAGCGGATCTGATGCACTGTTGTCAGATTATTTGGAAATACTAAAAAAATCTGCAGAAAAAGAAAATTCCTTATGTACTCACATTAAAACTTTTTCTGGCCACACCATATAATAAAAGTGAATGAGCGCTATTGCTGTTGATCTTTAAAATGACAAAAAAAACCACCATAGAAGTTTAATTATTGTTCCTTACTAATCCTTTTGACAGAAGTTATATTAGGAACAGATTCAAATATGAATATAATATGAGTGTAAGGATCACATTTATGACATGTTTATTGATAGAAAAAATTGAAAATTCAATTAACCAAAAATTATTAATTTGTGAAAGAACTATTTCTTAAAATGAAAAAGATTGTGATTCAAAACTGACTGCAGTAGGTGTGCGTACAGCTTTGGCTGTAGCAGATGCAGCACCAGTCATTTTTGGAGATTAGCTGTATGTAGAGGACAGCTGCGGAATAACGGCCTGTTTGCCATTTTGGCATCCTGTTCGATTTGATTTGAAGCACTGAGCAAATCACTGCGGCCCGTTCTTGGTGACAGGTTTTCACAAAGATTTTTGGTGACAGAAACATCAGGGACGATACAAAAATACTTTACGTCTCTCTTTTAAACGTGACAGAGACATGACAGTAGCACAACAGCGATGTTCCATGCAAGTTAGAGAGGGTGTTTCAGAGTAGTGACAGAAGTGTGTGTGTATGAGAGAGTTTTGGAGGCTGTATTGTCATTAAATCCTGAGTCATAGGGATAAAAGAAGGAAAAATTGTATTGGGGAAGCAGCTGGCTGAAAATCAACTTCCTTTTTTTTAAATAGTGGTTTTATTTACTATCTTAACAAATATCTATCGTAGTATTGTACATGATTTATAAATGCATGTACACAAAGCAAAACCTTTTTTTAATAATATTTATCTTTAAACATTTACCATTATGAAAGTACATACAGAATATTTTATAAATGCCATTTTATGCTATCTCTAATGACATGAAATATAAACCTCTTCTTGCACTAGCGCGTTTTCATTTTTCTTAGTAATAAATAACCCCATATAAGAAATGAAATTAAGTGCAGAATGGAGCAGAAATAAAGAAGAATGATAACATTACATATGTGAGATTGTTTCACAGACATTCTTATTAAATGATCTGAACTTATTTTTTTGCTTACTTTAAAGCCTTGTCAATTATAGCCTTGTAAAAAATGTTGACAGTATACTACTTAGTGTGTAAATGAGTTTACAGGACCAAGTTACAATTATTTGTTTTGTACAGAAGGAAATTTCGTGATTTGGTTGTGTATACACTTCAAGTGACTTTCCCTGTGCAACAATATTTGTTCATCCACACAATTTAGTTGGATGTCACTAAATAAGTCAATGAAATAGAGACACACAGGAAGCTCATGTGTCCCGGAGTGTGTCATTTCATTCTGGGTTGATGTCACAAAGCCAAAATTTCTGCTGGGTTTTGTTTGTTTGTTTTACACAGGGTTGTATTAATTAACAGCCTCACATAAACTATTTATGTGCACAAAAACACTTTTATTACATTGTAGAAGTTAAACAACACTGGCTGGATGGAGGTATCTAATCGGATAAAATAGCATTTGTTTTACTTTTCTGAATTTAAATGCAGAGTGGTCCAAAAAAATTACTACTACTAAGACTATGTATGAAAATAATTTGTATAATATTCACATTATACTTGAAAACAATTATACCAGATGGTGTTTATTTAAAAGACACAAAATAATACATATTTTCAGTCTTTAGCATGGTACAAATAAGGCAATAGCCTCAACACGGTGCATAGCAATAGTTAGTCTGGTTATAATCTGTCTGGATAAGGGCATGATTTTAGTCAAGACGTAATTCTTATCGTTTATAAAGATTGGCAAGTTCCAACTTAAATGTGCAACTTTAACATTAATTGATGTTTGTGTTCGTGAATGGTTCATGGTTATGATCATCAGATAAGGCTTTCTGCCAATAGCGTAAGACTCACTGTCTTCTTACTGAAAGATTTACCACAAGATTTCATTCAAAAAATGTAATTGCACAGTTAGAACCTAACCATTGGAACAATCCAGAGAGCAGTTAAGCATTTACATCTGTCCATTTAAAGGCCTGCTGTTTTCAGCTTTGGACGGTACCCACATGAGTTAACGGCACATAGTTTGCCTTATTAGTGGTTCAGAAGTCTCTTGATATCACTTGAGTATGCTGTCTTTTAAAACTCCATATATTATTCACACATATACATCAAATCAAGACAACTCATTTAATCTGTTTCTACTTACTTCCTGTTAGTGCAGCACTGTAAAAACACAAGCTGTCTCCCGATATTCAGAGGAACATTTAATTGTGCATGTGCTTAAGTTGTTGGATGAAAAACAATTTCATCAATTAATTTAGAAGCACGCTAATACCTCAGTATGCTTTTCATCAGATCGCTCTTTGGAAATGTACTGCGTAATTATCATTATGCAAGTTTTTCTTTGGATTAAAAAACTTTTGAGTAAATCATATATTTTTCATATGTTTACAAATATTTTGATGGACTTATTCAGATCAGTTAGTACATGCTTTTGCAACAGTTTTGACCACTTACCATATGTGGGTATATATTATATCTTCTTGTTTGTGCCATGCAATTTATATGTTAGTCACTCATTTATAAATTACATACTGTACAATACGTATAGTTTACTGTACTTTGTTGTTTTTAGATTATACCAATGACTGCAATCTTTAAGGTACAAGGCAGGTAGAAAAAACTCCTTAAGGTAACACCTGTAAGTTTTAATTTGTTACATAAAATACTAAGGTCTTTTTGAAACACCTGTGTTGTTTTATGTCAGTGATGAATATAAACACGCTTTCCCCTAAAGCTACAAGAGACAAAACACTGCAGGTGGTCATCCATAACTGTCTTAGTCCATTTCAGTCCAGCAGGACCAGTGCATTTCCTGTGTGACGTCCCTGGAGCTCACATCTGATAAATGTGAGAGCCTCAGGGCAGTGGGCTGTTATCTTCTTGGTCCATCGCTGAAAATGACAATGGCAGTTCCATCTGTGTGCGTGTGTGTTGCAGAAAGTGAACACACAGGTAAATGTCAGGAACATGCTTGGGTCGTATTTTACTTAAAATCCAACGAAAACAAATAGGAAAGTATACCTAAAGAAACAAGAGTTGAAAAAATGTTTAGTACCATTACGTTTGGTCCATAGTGTTTATTCATTTAAAGACAAATAAATATGTACCCAACCTTAAAAATCATTAATGCAAAATATATGATTATCATTACAATCATACTTTTTTTGCATTCATTTTTTGCATTTAATTTTTTTATATCATTATTGACAGTATTAAAAATGTATTAATTATTATTATCATTGAAATGGAATGAAAATAAGTCTTTAACAGTACAAAAATTTTAATTGTTTGTTTATTTTGGTTGATGTATGACTCAGACATGAGCTTTATCTTAATAGGACATCTCTACATTACCTTGAGCGACCACAGTAACCCACTGGTGTCACACCTCTCAGTCTTAAAGCTTTATTTGCTACACTGAGGAAAGGAAGTACAGCGCAGAGTTTCAGTATTATTAATACCCTCGGCCATTCTGCCAGGCCTCTGTTTCTTTGGGTGTGAATTATAGTGAATTGGTTGCATAATCAACCCCCACATTAATCATGAATGTCATTCCCAATGGCAACTCTTCTAAATAAATGAGCCCTTTTTTCTCATCCTCCCCCTTCCTGTGCTTGGGATACATCTAATGTAGTTGTAATAATGACTTTTACTGGCATTTTAAGCCATCAGTTTGAATTTGTGCACAGCGGGAAACTTTGATAGCTTGCTGATGACATGACCAGCAGGCGTGCAAATCTTTAGGCGTCTCAAGATTAGATTTTGATTCAGGAAGTAGCGATCTGATCTTAAAACAGTTGTCAGTGTTGTCCTGTGTTAATAAATGTATTAATTTTGTCCTGGGCCCTTTAATGCGATGAGTGCACTAAATGTGTCTTTACACTGCTGGGTGTATTGGGCTCTTGTCCCAGTCTTGTCCAGAGTAGAAATCAGGGTGAATTATAGTTCTGTTTTATTGAAGTATGTATACGTTTGTATTAAATTTGTATAAAAATAAAATCAGTTGAGTTATTCAGAGGAGTTATTTAAGATGAATCGCATATGTCATAGTGTAATCAAAAATTATGCCAAACTGTCCGAATGTTGTATTAGCACAGCACAACTGTGTAAGCACAGCGATGAAATTTACTCTTAGTGATGTTTTTTGGAAAAAATAGCATTCTTCTTCCGTATATGGGTAGTTGACAAACGTCTATGTCCTCTAAGAATTAATAAATAAATAAATCTTTCTCATCCTATTTGTAACTCCAGCAATATATAAATAAATAATAAATAAATCATGCTATTTGTATACTTTTTTCCAAATTTTTGCTGTCACACCCTAGGACACAGTTACATATTTATTACAACTACCCATATGTACTATAAAAAAGCATTTATAGCATGGACTAACAAGCAAAGCCATGCACTGCAAATCCTAAATAATAGCCTCAAATATCAAGGAAAACTATTTTGTTGTCAAAAATCCTTTGCTTTGAAGATTTGAGAATGTCTTAAGTGTTAAAGTGCATTAAATAGAATATATTGAAACTATTGTATTTATGAAATATATGATTGTAAATAAATATATTTATATTTATATTATAAATAAATATATTCTTTTGTATATGGTTATATACAAAATAAATAGATTCCCTCATTATTTTTAGATTAAATATTTTAATTATACATATAAATATAATTAAAGTTTGTTTTGCTATAATAAAACCTCTGTAATTTAAAAAAATAGGTGAAATAATGAAATTTATGAGAAACAGTTTAACATATGCAACATATGTTGCCTAAATTTACCTATGATTTGAACCTATCATCACATAGCACATGACTGTGTTTTTGATATATAAATTAATAATAATACTTGTAGTTCATTGTGCCAGTTTGATAATCTGAAATACAATTTCCCTCTGTTGTTCCAAGAAATCGGTATTCATGCATCGCACCAGGCTCTGTTGTTTAGCTCAGATTTCTATGTATTAAACCACCTTGTATTTAATATTCATTGTATTGCACGTCTTCACTCCCGTACATTTTCTGCTTTGTTAACATCATGTTTTGCTACGACAGCCTATACACTTTTCTTACCTGTTATTGTGCTGAGGGTTGCGTTTTACTAAACAGGACATCCGAATGCATTTAAACCTGGACCTCGTTGGAAATGTAAGGATAGACGTCAGCAGCATGTTAAAGAAGGGGGATTGTCTGGCACACATTACTTTTTTAATCTCCCTCAGTGCAGCATTTGCTAAACACACTTACCTTGCACGCACCCTGTTCCCGACCCCCCGGCCCGCTCCAGATATGTCTCTTTCAAACTAATTGTGTACGCAAAATGAGGAATATAACAAGATGTGCTTGATGCCTGCCAAGTCCCGCACTCTCATTTTTAGCCAGCCGATGTCGTAAAGCTGCAAAGATCAGCAAGTACAGAACCCTGGTTGAGTTTCTTGCGCTGTCTGCTGATGCTTTGTCTCGCCTTTGCCTGAGCAGGCACTTGTTCACAGAGATATTTTATTTTTGCCTGTCCTCTAAATTCTTATAAGCTAGAGAAAAAAAAGGACCCTTGAGCACTTGAATATTCATAAAATCGAAGGGTAATTATGCAAACCACATTTCTCAAAGTATTTCCGACACAATATATCTTGGGGGATCCAAATGAAGACTACTGACAGGCTGTGGGGGTCTCTGTGGGCCGGAGATAAAGAGCGAGTTTGAAGGGTCTGGAAATGGTTCATAATGTTTATGACACATTCATTTTGGCACCGATAATAATTCATCCTCTTAATATTCATACCAGGCCTTAAAAATCCAACAATGAGTGTTCTGTAAGGTGACAGCCATTTGACAGACTAGTACTATACAGCACTTAAATCAGTGTGTCTTACTTGTTTCAAATCAGTTTGTTTAAAAAATGTCATGTGTGTATACTCAAATCCAAGCGCAATACACAACCATCAATAGTACATTATTTGTAAATTTACCAGTCCAGTATAACCAGTCAGATCTTACAGGAATTTGTATTACATGGTTGTTAATGCATATGAATTTATCCAAAATGAAGCCCCACGCCTAAACCCAACCAGTGTGAAAGCAGATCATACTTAAATATATGAATGAGATCATACATTTGTACATATTAGCCACCTTGCAAAATGATAATGAGTTGCCGTGAGACTGTTCTTGGATAGCAATATTCAATCCAGCGAGTTTGCTGGAGATCTGTTTGCCTGACCAATAATGTATTTTCACAACTCCATTTAGTGTTGCTTGAGAAAATGACACACTTTCCCTTTAATAGCAGGTCTACAGCAGTGAATGTGAGTGGTATTAATATGCTAAAGCAATCATTGATCTGTTAAATAAATCCCATCACTGGGCCTTCTGTGAGAATGCAGTTACCCAGAAGGGAATTCCTGGTATCATAGGACCAGACTGAAATCAGGCCAGTTGTCTCATATAGAAATCTAGTTCACAACGAGGCTCATGAGAGGAAGCCTTATGGTAGCTTTGTGTTCTCACAGGAAAGAGTAGTGCATTATTTTAAAAGTAATCATAATTAGCGTGTGAGGCTTACTGTAATGAATGTAATTTGCACAGTTTTGATAATTATTGCCGGGTTATTTTAGAAATCAAAAGCCGTTCGTATTTTATAAACAGGGAAAAAAAGACAGACTAGTATGCATACCTGTTGTTTTTGCAAATGAAGCAAGCAGTTTTCTATTGACTTTACAGTTGTAATCAATTCCATTTCTTTGAATGCTGCAGAGTGCATTGCACCTCCAGATTTGCCTTGATAAGTGCACCCACTGACAATATGATAAAATCAAATTTTATGTGCTTGCCGTCAAACTGCCACTGGCTTTGAAACGAAATCAATAAACTTGACCGTCAAAGAGTTCCCAGCAACATACAGAAGAAATTCAATTTCACCAAATGTAAATCATCCCTGTCTCTTTTACAAGGGAATTTATAGCAGTGCATTTTTAGGCGGTAACTCATATGCTAATTAACAAATTAACATTTGATTTATTTCTCATACAAGATAAATAAATGATTGGGATATATTTCGAATTTAGATGGAATAGATCTTTGGAAACAGTTTTGTATGAATTCTCAAAATTCTCAAAGAGTTTTTGGTTAAATCAAATAGCAGGTCTTCTGCCATTAGTTTATTTTGTTAAGAGATCTGGCTTTGGCGACATTGATTTGCATCAAAAACACAAAAGATGAGATTCTTGTTTAGATGTAGTCTACCGAAAACAAACCCCTCTTTTTTTCACAAAGTACAGAACACACTTTTTTTGTACATTATGTACTGTTTTAGCACCAAAAATAATCATCATTAGTAGATGTCAACAATGATTCCAAACAGGTGCAAGCTGGCAAATGTCCGAGGCTGATATGGCAGCCACGGCACCACACAACATGCCTGTCGTTCATTTTAATTGATCTACGTGGTGACTCACTATTTCTGTTTGTTGCATCACTTGCATTAGCACGCTCTGTCAGTGTGATGCCGCATGATTGGCACTCTCCCCCGTGACACAGACTATAATACATCAGCTGAAAGTCTTAGCTGACTTCGTTTAAACAATTCACAAGGCTAACAAAGGAGCGTCCATGGGCCACGTATGAGAAAGAGAGAGAGAGAGATGGCCAGTCATTAGGGACAGATTATGATGGATTTTAACGTTACGGATCAGATTGTTTATTTTCCTCCCTCACTTGGCTGATTTCATTTATCTCCTCTTAACATTTGGTGAGTACGGCGAGTAGTTTGTCAGCATAATTGCATGGTACAGTGAAGCAGCTCGCAGCGGCGTGCTCTTTCCTGTAACCTCCTGCGTCACCATTTGCATGCATCTTCAAAGGGCAGTGGTGACATTTAAATAATGATGACTGGCTTGAGCTATTACAATTCTACTGGAGACTTGACCCAGGAACAAGTAGAGATTTTAAAAGTAGAAACTAATTCCCAACTCTCTGGTTATCAGCGCTGATTTGGGATTTATTGTTTTTTATTCTCTGGGTCAGATCATATGAAAAGTGGCTTTTTCAGCCACTTCTTATTCTTGTAAGCGCTTTCGTTCTTGATAAGGAGAACGTTTAAGCTATAAAACGTGGATGTATTATTGATACCAAAACCTCTTATATGTCAAAAGCTCAAGGGAAATTTATATCTCCCCCTTTAAATAGCGGACCAGGTTAACAGAGACACCGCCTCTCTTATAAAACCAACCAGACTACTTTACAAAACCTGCTTCACAGTTTATGTCGACACGTCACGACAGCTCCTACAGCAAAGCACACCAGTGACAAACCATTTGAGCAAAAGTGTTTTCTGCAAAATGAAAAAAATAAAATCAGAGGGCACAGCGGCTTAATATATATAAAATAACTTACATTTTGATGATCAAATTACTTGAAAAAGTCCAATTTCAGTTTCTTCCTATCATTTAAAAGAACAGATGTTAAGATTGTCTTCTTTGATGTGGAACAAAAACATCTCTGTGACAAACTTAGAAAATGTAGTGTTACAATTTAAAGGGAGAAATTCAGCAGAATGTCTCAAAAAATGTGGATGGGGACTAGCATGTTTGAGAGGGAACATTAAAAACACCCTAAAAGTGGTCCATGGAGTTCTGTACCCAGATGAATGTTTTGTGTCGAAAAACACAGAAATTTAGGTCTAGTTGAATAGCAAATGATGACAGATTTAATTTTTTGAGGGAAGCTGTTTCTTAATCCAATAAATCCATGCAGATTTTTGGAAGGATTGCCCTACAACAGCACCTGCACCACAACCTGTTTGTTGCAAAGTGAATTAAGTATCAAAAACACCAGTGTTTAACTGTTTTACTATTTTAATGGGGGAATCTTAGTTCTGTATGTCTTTTCTCAGGACAAATGGTGGGTATAACTGATTTTAATGGCCTTGTATGCCGTATATGTACATACACAATGTATGAAAAAGTAATGAATGTAATCTTGTCCATGGACATTAAATGTGGTAGACATATTCTCTGAAATCACTCACATAGTTAACCCTCTGCTTTAAAACGGTTCACACCTACATGATGTATTACCCCCTTATAGACTCAAGCCATACTCGGATACAAGTAAATTAACTTTTTTTTCATTTTAAAATTTTCAGGTTTCATACATTTACAACACTGTTACGCCATACTTAATTTATTTTTGATGTGTGAGATTTCAATGCGCAAAAATTGTGAAACAGAATTGATGCTGGGTCATATTTAATTATAAAGTATACATTTTTAAAGACAAACCATATAACCTTCCAATTGAATAGTTTATCTTCAAATAATGTGTAGATGCAGTAGCCTTAGGATTAGAAGTCTAATATATCTTTATTAAAAATTATGCAGTATAAACATTATAATTAATTGCTTTCCTTTAGCTCAAATGTAAGTCGCTTTGACTATACTGTACAGTTGATGTCTTCCAATTGCATTTAATTAAAAACAGTAAGTTTATGAAAACTAGAAATTAAATAAAAATGAGATGCAATCACTCTGTTAAAGAGTCTAATCACTGCAAACTTTGCATTGCAGATCTATTGCAAGCATCTTGAAAAACTGGTGAGTAGCATTTGTGATTTAAGTACCCTCAATTTAAAACAGATAACTTTAAATCATGACGCAGCAACCACATAATATCTACTGATTTTCTTGAGCCTGTGGGCAAAAAAGGGAGGTCAGACTTAGGGCAGTGTTACAGTGCTGAGTCATGAATCAGGCACAAGGTAAATCTGCACTTTAGTTAAGATTAAAAACCACAGGAGGAGAAACAGCTGTGCATCTTACAGGCTTAATGGTTAAATGTGTGTATTAGAGAATACACCTAACAACTCAATTCATTATTTAATCAGACTGTTATAAATTCAAAAATTGACATGATGTGACACAGACTCATTTTATGATAGAACCCATGTACTTTAACCCTGGTCTTATTATACATGATTGCTTAGAAATAATTTTAATTATTAATTACATTTGTCGCATTTCCCTCAAAAACAATCCATATGAGGATTTACTAAAGGTTTTTGCCCTAATACACTGTGGGGTTTAATCTGCAAGAAAATGTGGGATTCCTATGTTAGCAGTGTAAATATCATGGGTGTGATGCATGGACCAGTAAAAGATGCACTGTACTGAAGAAAGGAAGTCATACAGCTGGTGTCAGGGTGAGTACATTATGAGAAATGTTTTGTTTGGGGTGAACTATACTTTTTAACAATACAGTATGTGGTAAACTTCTGCATTTTATTCAGCCTGAACTAATTTACATACAGACTCACAGAATTTTCCGCATTCAAAATGAAACCAACAGTGATGATGCTGCTGTAATATTGGCATGCTTCATTTTGATTGTTCTTGTTTTCCTTTCACAAATTTAACCATTTTCAGCTGCTTTTTACATTGCACATCCACTATTTGGTTGTTTTGTTTGCTGTGTGCAGTCAGTTGCAATCAACAAGATGTCATTGTCACCGAACCAAAACCTTAATATTATTCTTATGACGCCATGCAAACTCCTGGTATTTCCTTCTGGATATGCAAATCTAGATGTTATATAAATAGTGGTATTGTGTGGTTAAGAAAATAAAGTAGGCCAGGATTTTATCCAGCTAGTTGAGAGTTCAGTCACATAGTATTAACAGCTTCTGTTAAAGTGCAGGTACATGTGATCAAGACATGTCAGGAGACAGTGATGTTAAACGTGTAGGAAGCCCAGCAGTCATTCCACGGCTCCCCTGTCTAACAGTGTGTGACAACTGAAAGCGAGCGGACGGGATCTGTCTCACCTTCCTTATTCAGCCCCGCTAGGAATGGGGGGGCTGGCTTACGGTCGGAGGAGCTAAAGAACACTGCAGCGTATTGATCCTTATTTCATTGCAGACAAGAAGTGAGGGGGCTGCCAGAAACTGGAGATGATATTTACGGAAGTCGGCACCAGGAAGAATCAAATCTCAGATATGCGATTCTTTAAGTCATACAAATAGATCTGTCCTTTGCATGACATTGCACATAACTGGCTTTATCTGTCCAAAGGCAATTTGTAGAGCAAGATACATGCTTAAAAAGATGCAGGATATTTAGTAGGCTATCTAATCTCCTTTATCCTGCTGTCCCAGAGGAGCATGTTAATGGAGCATAGCTTAATGGAGCTTTTTAGATATTTCTACATTTAGTTTTTCAAAAATGAAAAAAGAAAAATAAATACAATGATTGATGTACTATAGTCTAAAGCGAAAGAATCAGTTTCCAGTTTTCATGCAGTTAGCTTTAAAACTATTACACTCAAAGGTTTTTAAAACGCCTCGCTGAATTTATCCCGTGCTTTATCCCAAACGGTGAAAGTAATTTCTCAGTGGAAAAGTGGCTACAGAACATCAGAGTGCAGCTCTTTATAAGTAGCTTGGTTTGAAACACATCGTCTTACTTACATTGTCTTTCCGAAATCCCACAAGGAAGTTCAAAAAGAGTGATTCCCTCTTACAAAACCACAATTTACTGCCTTCTTTTCTTCACTGAGAGCAAACTCTTTGATGTCATAGTGAAGAAAAGGCGGTTCAGCTCCTCTGAGGCATCGTGATCATGTGTGTGAGCTTGCACTGAAATGGCAATTGGTTTTATAAATGCCCAGCATGATAGTGTTTTTCAGCGCACAATATATAAATGACTTATCTGTATACAGTTGCATGATTAATGCAGATTTTACTGACTGTATGGATATTATAGGGGCTTCTTAACCTGTTAAAGTGGAATCATCTGAACCGCAGCTGCTGTGGAGCTAAACACAAGTCAAAGGAAAGGGCTGAAGGTAAGTTTTACTTGATCGCTTTTTCTTACTTGATTAGTTAGGTTGTCGGTATGCAAGGTTATTCTCCATACATACAAATAAATAACAGCCCTCAGTTATGACAAATGATTTTGTTCAATATTATTCAGTGATGTGTGTGTCATACTGTATGTAATTGTATTATATAAAACCGAAAGATTGGTCTTATCTGGGTAGTCTTGCATAACCAGTGACAGGAAGAGAATGCCTAATTGAAAAGAAAAGCAACAAACTACAACAAATTAATTTGTTGTTTGATGCAGGAAATTACTTAATATTTGAAGTACACACCCCCTTTACAAAGCCATATTAAAAAATAGAGATTGTTCTGGCAACATTAAGAAAATCTGGTACTTTACTCTGACAACAAATAATGCTAATAAAAACTCACTACTGATTAATACACTACTTACTGATTAAGTGATTAATTATTAATATATTGCTATTGTAGTCAGAGATTCTGTGAGCCTGAAGACTCTAGTGTATATTGTGAGTTACATAAATTGAATGTAACTCACAATATACACACAATCTGCTTCATAAAATGTGTGATTAAAGTAAATCGTGTTCATAAATGGCTGTTAAATAGTAACCTCATTTGGACGGAATGGAGGCTTGCACCTGAAATTGGTATTTCTTACGTCACGACAATCAGTTATACTGGTAATACTTGTATGTAACATTTAATATGTGATCAGAATATCTGTTTAACGAAAGGATTATTCACTACAATTTGTGATGTCTTTCAATTTGTGATGCAATTATTGTTGCCATGGTAACATCTCAAACTTTAAAACTATATTTAGGTGATTTCAAGGCTCTTAGTATGTTTAAAATGTCATAAAATTCAGCACGTGCATCAGAGTTGTTGTCTAGTGGCCATACGCAAGAGCAAAGACATGAAGGGAATGATGCTAAATTGCAAACAAATTGTTGATATCTCAAATGATGTTACGGCGAAGCTATATTTTTATGGCAAAAAAAGGCAAACAGAAGGTGTTTCATATCTTGAATTGCATGTTTAGATGGTGATCACTTGGCTATCAATTGGCTATTGTGATTCATAGTCACAGCGCCACTGACTGGCAGCAGGAAGTGTGACACTTATAACATTAAATAAAGACAAGTTCGTGAGCACATGATTTTGTGATTGGAGAAGGAGAGGGTGTTAACGTGGGTGTAGTAAACTAACAACAATTACAATTGTTATATGTAAGAGAAGTTTTGTTTTCTTTCTTTCAGTTTGTACGGAGTACAGAAATAGGCTACAGAAGAGCTAGACGTATAAATATAAGGGTAAGTACAGATTCCGCTTCCCCAAGCATTTTAAGAATAGAAAACACTTAGTCTGTCAGCACATATAGTTTAACAACCGTACAGAAAGAGAAAGCTCAGCAAAACATGTCATAATCATGAATGTGTCTATTTTTATTACTCAAATGGCGAATCATTTTCTTAATGAAAGGCATAAGCATCTGTTTATAGCTCAAATGTAATAAGTTAAAATACAATAAAATGCACCAACTATTTTCAGTTTAGTCTAATGAGAAACATTTTCATTTAAATTGCCATTAGTCTAACAGCATGATTACAAAACAAGTATGCCTGTGGCACAGAGCACATTTTAATACAACAGAACTGCATTTCAGTGTCGCTTGGTTCAATACAGAAATGAAGATTTTCAATAAATGTGGTAGTTTGTTTATTATCATCTGTTTGTTTTCCATTCAAATAATTGGATAATTTTGCTCCATTTAGTTTATGTTTCATCAGTAAAATCATATTATACATTTGTGCCTTGCAACTTTGCATTCAACCATCCTGTGCTCTTTTACATTTTACAGCTACATTTTAAAATTTTACAGCTATATTTTTAATAGGTAACACAAATGTGTCACCTCAGGTAACACAGAAGAGATTCATGGCACCGAGATTATTACAATCAAGGCTAACTGAAATCCTTTTAGCATCTGTAACTTTTTATTTTATTTCGCTTATTTAATGAATAATGTCCCTTGAAAAACTATCAGCAAAGCCGATAGTTGAAGAATTTTATCAGTAGCTGAAGATGAATATGCCATCGTCTGCAGCTTTTGATTACATGTGCATGCATTGTGAAGACGTAATTTTCCTGTGTTTCTTGTGATCCCTGATTCAGGAACTGAGTGACCGTGAACAAAGATAGCAGCATCCATATCACATACTTCTGGGGAGCCCTAAGATAGCCAAGCGGATGCTATTGAAATGAAAGAGGATGCTAATGGGAAGGCTCTCTCCGGGTCTTTTAGAGCTCCTTAGACATTATGGTGCCAATTGGAAGCCTGCCTGAAACCAGTTTCCTTATGAGGTACCTTCATACACAAACCACTGCCTGTGAACCCGTTGACTGACAAGCAGTGAGGCAGCAAGAAAGCTGCGTTAAGTTTAATCAGGATAAGGAACCAGTGATCTGGCCTACTTCCTGTACACTAAATAAATGTACACTAGTTTTTTTTTATTTCACATGAAATGACATATGCAACATGATTTAAAATGACATTTATTATCTCATCACAAATTCTAGTCCCATGAAACAAAATTAATACAAAATGTAATTTAACTTACTTTATTAACTTTGCTAATCATTTTTCTGCATTTTAATGACCTTCACAAGAAGTTTAGAGCATAAATGATGAAAATACACAGCTGCTTGCTGTTGTACAGTAATTGCATTTATCAGTTTGATCTATGGTGATTTGGACTAATTTGATACAAAAGCAAAACAAGGTTTTGAAATGACTCATTTGAGTGGCTTGTCACTCAATCTCTCACACACAAACATTATACACGGTGTACAGTACAGATACAATCTTGCTAATTATAGAAATACTAATATTACCTTTCTGACATTCAGTCATCCTGGTTCTTCCCACTTCCTGAGCGTTTAAAGCAGGCGGGAACCATAAACTAAAAATAAAACTTGTTGAGGTGGTAAAGGACGTAGTCGCAGCACAGGGGCTGCAATTAAGTTGCTAGCACTTTCATTTTCTATGCAATGAGTGAAGAAGTGTTTATTAAAACAAACACGGGCTCTTAGTTAGTAATTACACAAAAGACTGCATTTATTTATGTGTGAATCTACTGTTCGAACACTCACTTTGGATGGGAACTTTAGATATCTGAAAAACTGTGCAGAAGTGAACTGTGTTATTAGTTCTGCTAGTTTCAGATTTTAAGCCACTGTAAAAAAAAACTCATCACAAATCATTTCAGTATAACCAGCAGGATCTCACAGGAAACCATAACTATTTTACAAGGTGGTGATTTCGTACGAATGCGTGTGCTAATTAAAAAAGTATCACTGGGAGGAAAGCAGACCGTACTAAAACCTAAAAATGAGATCATGTAAATTCTTACAAATTAGCCACCTTGTAAATTAGTTATGAATTGACATGAGACTCTGTTGGTATAACCGCTTTTATAAATAGTTGCCATAATGTTGCCGTGATGCAACATAATATTTAATGACTGCAATATTACTGTGTGCAATCCACCTGTATGTATGAAATAGAAGTTTACAGTTGGATAGATTTTTAGGAAATGCTTTGTATTGAAATGAGGAAGAAAGCTAAACATGTAGAACCTGCTATTATCAGTAGAAATTGCTGATAATAATGTCAGCAATTGAAATAGGTTCGGATAAAGGGTTTTTGGAGGCCTTTAGTCCAGTTTAAACTGGTTTTCTGTGCCAGTTCTGTGCACAAAACACGTCCAGGTCCCCAGAGTATGGAAAAGCACCTCATTCTGGCATTACACTTATTTTTAAAATCACACCACCACCGTCATTGTGTCTTTCCAGTAATGCCTGCTGCTATGGTAACTACAATGTTCAGAACAATTAGGCTCCTGTTTTGACAGCAGAGAGCAGGTCTGTGTCAAAAAAACAGACACCCATATCAAACGCAGACCCGAGAAGGTTCACTGCAAATGAAGATGCCACAAAAGGTGCCGGCTTGACTGGGCTTTGTTCTTCAAATGATCTTAAAACACCTCATTTTTTCTAGCTCGCTATTGAATATTATCTGAACGTAGCAGATTTCCTTTAAAAGAACATTGATGTCAGGGTGTCCAGTAAGGTGACCAAAGTAGCCCCGTTCCAGCTCTGGCTGTAGGTTTATGTAAGAGCCATCTGCTTCAATTAGAAGTCATTGTGTTTGTGTTTGTGAGTGGGATGTACTGTAATATAGCAGATAATAACGGATAATTGTGTGGTGTGAGCTGTTTGTTGAAAGGGATGCAGACTAACTATCTTGACCATCCCACGGTGAGTGTTTGGTAAACACAAGTTTTTGGAGACAAAAACTTGTGATTATGTCAGCACAGTAGGGTTGCCACATTATATTTATCATAAGATATTATTCAAGCCTGTTATATAATGACATCACTGGTGTTCACGTAAAACGTGCATTTCTTATTTGACAATTAGAAAAAAAGAGGAAATTACCTACAATCCCACTGCGGATGACATAATCAAATTCAAAACAAAATACTTTTTGGTAATATTTAAAGACAGTGTTCAACTGTAAATTCAAAACAATATTGAACAAAACCTAAAACAATACCATGTTTAAAATAAAATGTTGCAAAATGTGTTTCTATCTGTAAACATTTCAATATTTTTTATTTACCTTCGCTTCTGTCCTTTTATTTTGTAATTCGTTAAAAAGAAAAAAGATAAAATACGACTTCATTAATAGGTGAACTGTATTTTCACCCCCCTATTCTCAGATACACTTTTAGATTTTAATGAAATAACGATTATCATTGTCATCCCAGTAGTTGGTATACTTCCTGGGTGACTTTGTTATTAAAGCACTAAATTAATTTCATTTTTATGATTTTGTGGTAGATAGGTTGCCCAGGGTTGCCAGGTACATTCTGTCCAGAAACAGCTTTCTGTATAAATATTGATGTCATACATTCTGTTCCCTTTCAAGCCCATGTTTTTAAAATAAATTCTGGCCCCTTTAAAGACAATTTATAGTCAATTTTTGTATAACAGTCATGGGAAATCACAGTTGGACTTTTTTTAAAAATAGTTAATTTTATTCAAACTTAGGACTCATGCCATTTGATTTCCACTGTGGAATCCCAGTGATGCCAGGCAATGGCTTCTCTCTGAACTCAATTTTCTGTCTCGGTCTTAACTAAAGTTTTGCATTGATTCTTAATAAAATGCCTCATTCTATTCATTTCCTATAATGTTGCAAATTAACTGATTAGAACTTTTATTGTGTCTGTAAGGCTGCCAGGCCCACTCGTTTGGTCAAGAGAATTTACATTATTCTGTCTACAACTTAATGAAAGAAAATAGGTTATTTGTGACAGCACACTTGTAAAGGCTTTGCTGGGGCATAATAATTAAAATTGTTATACAAACCTTTATAAAAACTTCATTGAATTTCAAATAAATTGACAAAATATTTACCTATTTGAGCAGTTTTGATTTCTTCCAGGAAGAAATATGTACTACATTTCAGATGGATTGTTTAGCTTAATGTTTTTCAAAGCAACATAACCTGCATGGATTAAATGCATATTTAAGCAGATATGCCATATTTAAGCTAAATCACTTTTTAAATACAACACAATAAAGCTTTTCTCTATATTTTAATCATTCTAGTTACTTAAGAAAACTGTATTATCTACATAATCAAAAGATCTCAAAAGATTCTAGTAGCAGGCTTTGATCATATTGTTTGGTGTCCTCTTTCATACACATACAGTAATTGGCCCATATTTTATCATTATTACTACAATCATGCAAATGGAACACCACGGGGCAACTCTTGCATAAGAGGAGGGCCACAGGTGGAGAAGCACTCAGTGAGACCAGATGGAGGAGTTTCACACCTTTGACTTTCCTATTGTGAATAAAAATAAAAAAATACACAGAAAAATCCTCTGAGCTCAACTTGGCAGTGTTCGGTGCTGTTACATTTAGTGTTTTTTTTGCAATGTAGAGGTTTGGAGAGTAAGATGAGGGAGAGGTCGAATCCTGAAAATACCCCATCATGTAGGAGGTCTGGCAACTTAATATATGTACAGTAGTCTTGCGTGACTTTTTGCTTATGGGTTTGCAACACAGCTACTGCAAAAAAATCCAGCAGAAATTTTAATTATTTATATTGTTATGACATTCTCTCTTACCTTGTAACTCACAGTTAGATGTCCATGCCAAATGCATCAAATCAAAAGAGTTTATTCTAGGTCATTCTTATTGAATTCAGTTTGTGAATTCTGTTACATATATGAATGAGAAATGTTAGATCTTCTGAAACATGCTCTATTGTTATTTAAAAGCATAATGGAAAGACTATTAAAGTAAAAAGTGAGACAATATTATATTATTGATTATGATAAGTAGTATAACAATTCACTTCTTGTGATAATACAAGAAACCCATATGCAAAACAACAAACCCATATGGCATGGATTTTTAAAAATATTTTGCGGTGTAATAATAATAATATTACAAAAGTTATTAGTTTGGGATAAACAGTTCATGCTCTTTTTCTACAATGTTATCAACCCACTGTCTCAAAAGTTTAGATTGAGTGCCTCTCTTCGGCAGTCTTCGGTGCTCCGCCCACTTCTGAGATTGACAGCAACACTTTATATGATCATATATGATCACAGTTTCGATCCTACAAACAGAGTATTAAACAGTCTTTTAAGCACATTGTGTATTTATTTGTATCACATTGATCAAACAATCACATATCTACAACGAATATAACGGTTTTACCACTGATGGGAGCATATAAATTGAGCATATACAGAGGTTATTCTAGCATAAATAATGCACTTACTGCAAACTATTACTATTAGTCAATGATGCTTCATAGGGCCTTCATTGTCCCTTAACCAAGGACCACTAAATAATGGCATATAAATATAGCAGAAAGAAAGATTTGAGTATGAAACATACATCTAAAATAAAGGAAGAGGAGTAATAATTTGAAAGGAGCATTCTGTGTCCATGTCTCTCTGCCCTTTTATCCCTCTCTCTGCTGGGTGCTTTGGAGGTCCAGGCAGTTCCAGACTGGTCCCAGGGCTCTGTCATATAAGATCATAATGTGTGAAGAAGGTGGCCTGGAGGCGTTTTCTCAGTCACAGCTGTCTGGGCAGCTATGAGTGATGGCAGTCGTCAGAATGAAAAGCTCTCAATTTTATGCCTTTGATACAGAAGACTTGTCCCCTATCTTCCATACAGTTAAACAATAGCACGACTTTAAGTGATGTAATTCAATGCAAACACTTGCGTCAGTTTAATCAGATTAAAGACGTTCTTTTCAGGAGAAAAGAAAATCTGTATTAAATGATTTACTATAGAGCCAACGCTATTTTTTCACAAGAGTCAGAACTTTTTGCCTAATCAATTATTAGGTTATGAAAAGAATATAAAAACATCTAGTAAAAATTAATTAATCAAAAATTAAAAATCAATTAAATTAATAAATTCCTAAAATTGCTTAGGAGAAATAAAAAAAAACAAGACTATTAAAATACATTATGGCATTTGGAGCTGTATAATAATGTAGAGATCCTGTTGAGATCTCTTCTGAAAGTCTAATCAGAACATTTGTGAGATGTCAGGGTCTTTTTCTTAGTATAAATAGCTGAGATGTTTGGGATTTTACTCTTTGGTATTTGCACTCTAATCTTATTGATGTCTTGGAGAAATAGGAATATTAAAGAGATTGTCTAAGGTTGCTTATGTAAACCAGCTCCCTGAGATAAGGGATGAAGCGCTGCATCACGGCGTTGACACTATGGGAAGTGCTTCCAGCATGGCTGGATCTGAACATGGATGATGGAGGATGCTACAGTCCTAGAGTGTGCCCTAACATTTAGAGGTGATAGCAGGTCACAAGCCTTATAAGACAGGGCAATGGCATCCACAATGTAGTGTGAGAGCTGCTGCTTAGTAACCACATTACTTTGGTGGCAACCGTCATCAAGAGCTAAGAGGTCTTATGCTACTGTGTGTGGTGGACATGAACTCTCAACGCTCTTACTAGACATGACAAATGCAGCCTCTCCTGTTCCTGTGACTTATGTGGTGGTGGACAGGGCAGTGGACCGGGTCAACATGGTATTATACACCTGGTAGTACATTCAAATAGCTGCCACTACCAGGCATACATCTTTTTAAAGGAGGGAGCTTTGGAAACCTCAGCTGGAAGACCTCCTTCAGGGGCCAGACTCACAGATTCCACATCTCTGGGTGAGGGTGAAATATTGACCCCTGAGACAGGAGATCATTCTGGACTGCCAGGACAGCTATAAGATCTGAAAACCAGATTTGAGTCAGGCGCTATCAGCAAAAGGTGCAGTGCGTTCTGGCAAACCCTCATTAGAATCTCTAGAAGCAGAGCACTGGGGGTAAACCATACAGATGAAGCCTCTGCGACATCTGTACAATGGCATTCGGTCCTAGCATAGCTGGAGTAGTGTGTCACCTTATCGAAGCCAAACAGATCCACTTCTGTCCTGCTGTATCTCTTCCATATAGCCTCCACCATTTGTGAATTTCCATTTAAAACGTGCTGGCGCTTGAGTAGTGGCAGGAAGTGTTTGTGCCAGAACAATTTATGCGATGGGAGAGATAAGGGTCCTTCCACAGACCACAGGTGAGAGGTCTGTCATAAAACATAAAAAGGTGAATTTTGGTAGAACTGAAATTTTCTCATGTGCAGCAGGCCCAAGGGTATCTCGTTGGCTACTGCGGCCATAATACCTAACAGCCTCTGAATCTGGATGACTGTTAGACCTAGCCTGACATAGCTGACGGCAGTAAGGATTGACTATACCCAAGAAGGCAGTTTTCTGCATAGATTCAACCTCAGACCTCAAGCACCTCATGTTAGCCAATTCAACATATTGATGACGTATTACTTGCTTCTGTGAACTGGTCATCATTTGATGTTGATATAATTTAGTATGCAGACACCTTGCCGATGGGGAAGGAGATCCTTAAACCACTTAGAATGCTTACTAGCCTCTGGGTATTTTGTCCTTATCGCTTATGTCGGTCAAATTTGGCCACATATTTCTCTTTGTCACCTCCCTAGCTGCCAACAAATCTGGATCAGCCAACAGTGCAAGCCATTTTCTTTGAAAAAAGTCTGTGGCCCTGTGGAGCTCTTTACCCCATTTGAGCTACTTAACCCTATCTGGATCTAACTCCTTGCCTTGCCCCAGGTCTTCAGGCAGGTGTCAGCCTGGTATGACAAGACAAGTTTACTTCACATTGGTGAACTTGTCTTTGATTTTTCTTATAGGTTACTATAAAAAACTTACATTACTTTACATAAAGTGTACAGAACACATGCAGTTTCTGACAATCTTAATGTTAATCTTGAGTACCTATAGCACTGCATCCTTTAAATCTCAGAAGAGCATTTCATTTAATTAGATTTATGAAAGAAAGATCAGCTGTACTGATTCTTTCCAAAAACAGCCGAGCCTCCTGGAGGTGTGCTGTGGGCAGACTTTAAGAGACACAAGCACGAGCATGTGCTCTCGTTGTCGCATGTGCTCACTCTCTTCCGAGAGAAGTGCAGATACAAGGAATTCCGCCCTTTATCACGTGATACAGGGTCATGTTCGAAAAAAAAACTTTCCTGAAACTTGTCCGAACCAGGAAAGAGTGTATTTGGCACATTCAACACCTTTAACAACTTTGGCCATGTTTATCACGGTGTTAAAAAGTCAAAATACATGATACAGCATTAGATATCCCCTTTAAAATATAAAAGCTTTGAAAACACATTAGTCATCGACATAGTGTAGGTTAAGCAAAGTTTATGGGTGTTACTCAACCCTGAATGTGTTAAACATCTGAATGGAGTTCTTTGCAAAAATATCTCAGCCTGATTTCACAGATAGGATTACTACAAGTATGAATACATTCAACTTCCATACTAAAATACAATTTTAGCAAAACCCGTAAAAATCACAAATTAAACACAAGTTTAGATGTGTCTGAATAAAAATGTAAATATTGCTAACTGTTAGCATGTTTCCTTCCAGCAGCAGTCATGTTCAGGGACTAATGATGCTTTAAAGTTTTGACACTAATGATCCTGCTGTGCTCTAGAGCTGTGCTCTTATGCTATACAGCTTGTAGGTGACAGTCCTAAGCACCCTGTGACCACATAATCCTCATGATGCTACTTAAATTCCACGCCTAAACTGAAAGTAATAGTCTTGCACTGATGATAATACTTGACTTTGTTGTGAAATTTTAGATTTGGATTTCTTATAACTACCTCAGTTCACAAAATTAATATTACACATGCTTTAAAACCACTCTTTGATCAGTACTAGTTACGTGCCACTAACTGGAATTTACCACCCAGGATCTATCATTCTTGGCTGCTTTTTTCTCTGCGATGTCCGCACCTGAGCTCACAGCTTAGATGATGGATGAACAGAACACAGATATCAGGATTGTCATCTATTGATGGCTTTTAAAGTACCTGAGGGGGAAGTCTGGCTTGTGGGCGTCACCTCCACCCCAGCAGGAGCCAACCAACCAGTCTTGATTTCAGCGGACATCCATCATCTCTCTCACACCTCGCATGCCCTCATCACAGGAGTAATGAGACATGGCTTTGGGAATCTTAATGGATCTCTGAACGTCTTACACCTCTTTTACGAGAAAACATACTCAAGACCTACTTCAGTCTTTCATGCCCACGGTAATTGAAAGAGAAGTTGAACAGATTAATTGTCATAAAAGATGCATCAGTCAAAGTGCATGCGCAACCTTTTAGCCGCAGTCTATTTAAAAGGCCAGAATCAGTGTGGGATAGATAGACTCGAGAGAGAAAATCTTTTGAGGCTAAAGGCTAGTTTTCTCTTTTCTTAAATTAATGTCAAAATAAAATCTGTGCAGTCTGTAATATGCTGTGAAAGGGATAAAGATGTAATTGACATTATATTTTACATCGCATTTCATGTTTTTTATGAACATTCCTAGTGCATTGAGAATTTAATTTTTTACAGATTTAATTACTCGATATTTAAAAAAGAAAAAAAGCAGTCTAAGATGAATAATTACATTATGAATACTGCTATAATCTCTATCTCCAAACTTTGCTTTTGAAGTGAAAACTGGCCAAATATCTTTCCTCTTTCCTTTTCAAATTTCACACCCATATTCATATTTTTGCTCACCTAAGCACTTAATAAATGAAAATGTTATACCTTTAATTAAACGAACGTGTGCCAACAGCCAGTGGTGTAGAAACAATTATCTTCACTTGACTGTAGTTTGAAGTAGTGAGGGTTAACCAGTAAAATGCCTTTCACAGTTTTGTGTCGACCTTCACTTCTACTCTAAAATCCATCCATCTCAATCAAACACCACCAACATGAAGGTGTTTTGCCTGAAAGAGCCATTAAAGGATTTAATCCCAAGGTGACAGAATGAAACAATCGCCAGAGATTGTTTATGTCCATTGTGGAACCCATTCATGAAGCTTTATAAATCCAATAATTAATTATACTCATAAAGAATTACTGCTTAGCATTAATTAGCCAATAAACTGTTTAATTTCTAATATATATAGCATCTGTTACTGTTCATTGTGGTTATTTATTAGAGGTCTTTTAATGAACTGCTCCACACAAAACAAAACAAACAAACAAAAAATCCAAAAGAAAAGCAAAGAGAGGGACTTTATATGCAAATGCTCTGCAGAACATGTTACCGAAAAGACACAAAGCTTAACCTGTTAACTGTTTAACAGTATTTTACTATTCACATTAATATTTTGTGGTTGAATTTTAAACTAATCATGCCAAACTGTATATTGATGGAAAGAACTAAGACTCTAAGTAATATTAATAAAATATGAATATTAAGAATAATATTCTTAATAATATTAAGTAATATTAAGAAATATTAATTAAATAATTAATGTAAATGAATAATAATTTTTTTTTAAATACCTGAATTTAAAAAAGTTTGAATAGTGCATTTTCATGTGTATGCTCAATATGTGCAGTGACAGTTATGAGGTTAAGGGTTATTTAAGTAACAAACAGCAATACTGAAATAAATTCTAATATGCAAAGAACATAACTATTAACAAACAACTATTGATATGTTGATATTTATTACATAAAAGTAACCATTTTCAATAAACACATCAGTAAAATGGCTGAAATCTCTTAACAGGCATATTAAACAATGTATGCATCTCTGCAGGTAGCGTTTGTGGTACCTGCCCTGAGCCATTGTCTAACTAATCACATGATCTCTGTATGTGTGCTTGTAATTAAAAAGGGTTTAAGTCATTATGAAATGCACATACACCCCATGTGTACCTGGAAGTCAGGGTAATGTATGCAAATGTATGTCTCATAATCTGAATAATGATCATGTGAAACAGCCTAACAGCATAAGCACTGCACTACAGGGACTATATCTTTAATATATTCCTTATTTCCTGAATCTACACATGGAGGGTAATGTAAAAAGCTCAGGCATGGCTCCTCGGGCCATAAACAGTATTTACACTCGAACAAGTTCCCAAAATGGAAATTTGTGTGCAGACATATTGCTGCCCATGTATTATGCTATTGGTAGCTGACATTATCTGTTATTTGCTTGACATTTTACAACCAGAGGTACATGGAACATATTCTGCATCAAGTAGCACCATATGTTTAAAAAAATAACTAATAAATTGGCTTGTAAAAAGTGTTAAACTTTTTACACTAAAACTCCTACTATAAATACTATACATGTGATGCAAGTTTTAGAAAGAAAGCGTTTTAAATGTAAGGAATACTTCACATGATAAATATGTAAAAAAGTAGGACTCATTTTGTGACCTTCTGTAAATTAATATTGTAGTGCCTATACAAATGTAATGTACAGAAAGATTCATTTTACATGTATCAATATACATTTCATATATCAGATAATTTATACAGTAATTGCATAAAGCAGCATCATTATATACAGTCCTGATTATAACTTTAAAGCTTTAAAGCCGAACAAAGCCTCATTCGCTTCTATTGCACTGTCATGTGATGTCACATCCTGTCCACATGAACTAACGTCAAAGTGCACCAGAGGGAAAACTAGCAAAGCTGCTGAGAGTGACAGAGGGTGGGGGGTGCATTTACTTCATTGGATTGTTGGGTTTGAATAGGTGATCTATATCAGACATTGACATAGTGTATTAATCTAGAGGGGTGCGGCTGCCAGAGCAAGGGCATATCTCTTCTCATTGATATGTTTGCTGCAGCTCAGTAATCAATCGCAGAGAGCACTCAGCCTGCAGATTGGCTGCCACTGACTAAATGGCAATGTACCATAATTACAAAATCTGATGGAGAATTCCATACTCTCAAAAGCCAGCTGTGTATACTGTGCGTGCTGGGGAAGGGTGATGTTTTAAAACAGTTTCTAGGTATTTTTCCAATGCATGTTAAAATTCTACTACCCAGAGAGTTGTTCAGGATTTTATCCACCACCGTTTATTTATTGTTAGGAAATTGTTTAATAAAACTTCTCTTATAATTTACTCACTTTCATGCCATCTCAGATATTTCATAACATTCTTATTTGATCCTTGTGTGTCTTACGCATGCGAGTTGTCATATGCACGTTTCATCATAAGACACGTGAGAACCAATGGGATTTGAAGTTGCCGTATTTGAATTTAGCACTTAACAGGACTCATTTTATTTTTCATTTTCTGCACTAATCTTGCACATTGTGCCGTGCTGAATTGCCCTATTAAAACTGAGCGAGAGTTCTAGACTGTAATGCATTTGGCAGAATACGTCCTAAACATGTGAGGAGTGGAAAATGTGCTTTGTTAACGTTTGACTTTCATGCAGTCCTACTTTTTGCTCTCTGCTCCACCCACTGTAAAATCCCATTAGGTGAAATTTTCACTCACCTAAGACTGTAAACATAGAACTGCTAAAGTAACTTCTGTGTGAACGCAAACACAATCCCAGGATCGATCCCGAGATGGGGACCTAGTAACATTGCTGGAATCAGTTTCGGAAAGCGCCCTGTGTGAACAAATAGCAGGAACAATGCCGTAAGGGGCGTACCGTAGTGATGACGCATGTGTCGTCGCAAAGGCATAGTTATCATGTAACTTTATTACTGTGAGTTTTAAATGCAAATTATTCAATTATTGAATTACGTATTGAAATGTGTGTGAGTGCATGCGCATAATCCGAAAAAATCAGTTTCAGTGTGAATAAACCAAACCAAATGATACCAGAATATCGGTGTGAAAGGGGCTTTACTTTAATATTAAACACTGGCTATATTCTAAATGGCTGGAATTGTGTCATGTTGCAATAGTGTAGACATTTTTAACCAGTCTTATATTTTAGTCTAAAAACTACCCTCTTAACTTTGCCCAGCTAAATGCACTTTAAAATACTCACAGTTCATAATTCATCAGATATGAAGAGATACATCATGTATACTGCAATAAAGTTTGTGCAGTGACCTTTAGGTGCACGTACAGATCAAGGTATCATTCAAGTTTTATTGTGCATATTAAATTACTTTATTCAAGGTAGACGTTTGTGGAACAGTGCTAAAAGTGCGCGATGTGTATGTGTGTGTGTGTGTGTGTGTGTGTAAGAGAGGGAGAGTGCAGCTTGAGTATAAGATCTGGAATAGGTGCCAAGTGGGTGTCTTAAAATATTCATGTCCAATTTTTCACATGGGAGGAAAAGTGATTCCTCTCAGCTTGTTTTACAGTGTGTAACCCAAAGGAAAAAGTCAGGAAAGCATCATTGTTTAAATGCTCAGATTTCCAAAGCATCTGGGGAAAGAAGTGGGGAAGACACTCCACAACTCCACAAACAAGCATTATACAGGCATTGCAAACATCTAAACATCTAAAATAAAATCTGCTCGCATATTCTCCGACTGCAGATGCACACTGCATCTTTCAGACTGCTGTTTGTGTTAGACTATGACAGAAAGCAAGATACTATCTGTCCCTCGCAGGCCAGAACATCTCAAAATGTCGCCTTTCAATTATTGGCAATCAATGTCCACTGTCTCTCATCATTTTAAACTAAGGTTCACATTTTCTCCAGTTTATCGGCCCATAAATTGGGCATTTTGTGGTCACGCTTCAGGTGAAGATTGTGTTTTCTGAATTACACAGGCTGTAGTATATTTATGGCATGCTGTGTCCTTCAGGTGCCAGAAACTGTTTCTACTGATAAGATCCACATCTAATTCCAGATAAGTTCCATCAGTTCTGTTTCCCACAATGACACATTGACCCTTAGATGAGTTCAGTCCAAGAAGAAGGCCAACATTTCCTTTCTCTAGTTTATTATATGGGTTCCTAACTAGAACTATAGCACACGGGGGAAAGACAGCCATACTTTAGATGGAATCAGGGAGCATCACAGAAATGTTTTTGACCCAGATGCATATTATTTACAAAGGCTTTGATAAAAACATTCATGCCCATACCCTCTACAAGAGGTGTGTATTGTCAACACATTCAGGTAGTCAAGGGGGAAAGTTGGTGTGAATGTTATGTAATGAGATTTGAGAACAGGTGTGTGTTTTATTATTGTGATAACAGTGATAATAACAGAGTAACAGTGTGATAAAGAATGCCTGATAATAGGGTGAAAAGGCTTTTTAATTAAAGCATTTCTGTGGTTGGGATTGTGATCAAGTTGAGCCATTGTGTACATGACTTGTAGTCAGTTTTTTTATGCTAATGAAAAATTTTGCTTTATTTAAAAAAAATAAAACATAACAAGTAAACATTACAAGTAAACTTTAGCTGCAACTTTTTGCGTCTATATAACCATCTCTGAAACATGACATTGCAGGTTATATTATGTACTTTTACAATCTTTACATGAGTTAAAGTCAAGCGCTTTTTTCAACCGAAAAAGTTACCGATCACAGATTGAGCGCACAAAAAAAAAGCACACAACTCTTTCAAAGATTAACATTTTTTTTTGTTTTTCAGGTATCGAACAGCAGTACCAAATATATTGTAAATAAATTCAGAAACCTAGAGCAGACCATGGTGATTGCCAACACAGCAGAAAAACAGTATCTCATTTTTTATTTTATTTTTGTGTTTGTTTGATACCAATACTGGTGCAATACTTTTGCCATCCATACTGCCTTGCATCAAATAGCACAGTAAAATGTTGTTTTGGTTAAAATTTGTATTGCAGTGGATACACCAGAATGCTTAGCAACACAAATCGCCCTTACAGTATTAATAAATGTGAGAGCCCTTACTGCTGTTGAAAGCACTGGTCTCACTTGTTGTAATAATGGTGTATCTCCATGGCACATCTCATGAATTATGGACCCTATTCATGAAATTCAATGAACTTGTGCCAGATCGGCCAGGTATTTTACAGTCTGTTTTTTTGAACACTTTAAACTGTGTCTTGCTCAGCATTCACTCAACATTGGTTGTGGCCCTTCACATACTTAGTGTATGTGTGTGTGGCAGAGGTAGAACAAGACCCAGTGATATTGAACCACCTCCAGACGGAATAGTCTTGGTTCTCATTTAAATCATGTACTCATTTGGTGTGCAGAATGTTTTTTTACCTTTGCAAACAGTGCAAACATTTTAAAAAGTCTAGCTTTCGAAAGATCATTATTTAACTCTGAAGTACCTTCAAATATATAGACACTCAGGAATTGAATTCTGTTAAAAAAATCACTTATTTTCATTTGGAGCACATGCTCCTGATATTGCTTCTTCAATATAGTAGCGTTTTTTCAAACACCCCCAATATCACTTAAGATTGACACGTGGCAGGAACAATCCCACCGTATTGGATCTCCCTCAACATAAGATGTTTTTACAATTTAAGACAACTTTATCATCCTGACAGTTAAATTAGAGGAGGTAAATCCCCCTTAGATCAATAAATTGATGCTGGAGCCAATATATTTTCTGGACTCGTGACTGTATGGACCCTTGAAGCCTTCAGGCGAGTAGGCAGAAACCTTCAAATGACTAATAGGGCCATTCAGCATGGCACAATGTGCCAGAGATCATGGAGTGGAACGGGTAATTGGCAAACAGTATTAATGTTATCAACATTAGCTGTGATAGGAGCAGGGGTGGTGTGTAATTATGGCCTGCCATGAAGCTACATCTACTTAAGAGCAACTTTTTCCTGCATACTGCTGTTAGGATTATGTGTTATCGGTTTTAAATTCTGTTAGAATGCCACTGTGTGTACATGTAAATTTCATGAACTAATTTTTGAGTGGACTGGCCTCAAAGTGGATTCCAGTTTCCTGTATCTCTAACACAAAGGCCCTTCTGGAAACCTTAAAAAAATAAACTAAATACATTTATACTAATTACATTAACTTATTTTACAAACATACATTAACTAATTATCTAAAGAAACACATTTGTTAATAAACTCATTGTAAACATTCACTTGCAAGTGTTGTAGTCTTACACTACCCATATGTCAGCAAAAGCCTGGCTGTAGCCATTTGTGGTCAGGTAGACTATAATAATTTAATAATAATAATAAATAATAATAGATAAAAAATGAATGGGATTATCCATTCAGGTCAGACAAAAGACTTTAAAGCACTTCAAAAGTAGTCGTTACTGCTGCTATCTATAATACATAGATGTTATCACAACTACTGCCATAAGTGAGTCTTTTCATTTCTCTTGTCTTTTTGTGACAACTAAATGTTAAATGATGTCTTTCTTCTTCAGCCTCATGTGAATTTTCTTTCGTGGAAACATAAAACGATATGTTACACAGAACGTTTGGGACTGACAGCAAAATTCACTTTCATTGTATAAAAAAGGACTTTCTGGACAATTTTTTATTTTGTGCTTCATGGAAGAAATGCTTAGAACCACGCTGCGAACTGACAGTCTAGTTTGTTCATCTTTTTCAAGTTTTCTTTTCACTCTTTCTGTATTAATATGATGGGCACACAGCAGGGAATTATTTCCTACTGGAAACAGGTATTCATTGTTCTGATGTGTCTGCCTTGAATCATTAGTACTGTAGATTTGTTTGTTGGTAAGCACATTTTATTTAGTTTATTTCATTTCCCTCCTCCTTATAGTATATCATTTCATTCTCTCCCATGTGAAAAAATGACCTGAGATCATTTCATACCTGTAATTCAAATGTTATTCTTTCAGGCTGATTTTGTCAATTAGAGCAATGATTTTAAATAAATGGCATAACGCTTTGTCTTCCTCCTTCACTTTTCACATTATTTTTCTACATTTGCAAGTATGCTTATGCTTTTAGACACCAAAAAAGCTATACATTTTCTCATTATGTCCATTTACCTAAGAATTAAACCCATGACCTAGTGCCATGCTTCATGATGAAAATGTTACACTCACTGTGGCCAAAAATAGCACCCCAAAACTAGGTTGGCAGAGGAAAAAGACCCAGTCACAATACAGATTCATTTGCAAAATACGCCTTTACCAACATAGTAGTACTAGCAAAATAATTAAGATGATATTTTTCAAGCTGCATTTAGTTACATAAGATCTTATAAAATGTTAAAAGTGATTAATTAAGCAGAAAATCAGTGCACAGCTGTGAGTAAATATCTGCAGAAATATTTGATTGGCTAAAAATCTATCCCACACTTTATATAATGTATAATGTAGAATAATCTAAACAACCTTGCTTTATCATTTCTTTTGATTACAAAACAATGTCATGTAATTATGTATTATGAACTACCACATTTACATTGACAGGAAGTTTTAGCCCTGTTCTGTAGCACCCTAGATTTGCTAGTGAGAAAATGATGTTGGTACAGTTTAGGAACAAAGCACAGGTAAATATCTTGGACACGAACCCTCCGGATCATGCATGAGCATTCAAGCGATTCTTAACTTTAAATACCTCTAGCTCACATTGACATTCATACTGATGCTGGGCAGATGGTCACAAATCAGTTTGGTTTGCCAAAGCAAAACCAAATTCTTTTTATTTTCTTTTTTTTTTGCTTGCAATATGTTCTGTCTGATCATATTGTATACCTGCCAAGTCCACAGACACAAATACGCCCAAATAACCCTAAAAACCTCATGAATTTTAGCTGCGGTTTAACCTTTAAGTTTAACCTCTCCGGTTCGGTTAAACTTACCCACAATGCACCAGGTGTACAATGTCCACATACAGAATTTGCTGCTCACTTTTCTCATTTCAGCGTGCAATGGGGGAAAATTGTTTTCTTTAGATTTCAGAAACAGTTTAGGTGTAAGGGGCCATGAACATATTCTTGAAACAAAGAAAGGCTCCTTTACTCTATATAAATATACAAGTCCTACACAATTCAGGTCAGTATCTGATTTGGCAGCTGTGATCGTTTCCAATTGTGGCATCACAAGTGTGACACAAATATTTAATATTCTCGAATAAGCCTTTAAACTCCACTGTGTCAGCTACAGATGTCAGTTGTCATGTAAAAAAAATGAATCATTTTGGCGAGACGTGTCAAGTATTATGAAGGCATCATGCTGATGTTTAGAACGAATCTGTGATCAAACTTTTTCTGAAACATGATACACCCAGAGGGGCTGCATTCATTGTTTGGGGAACTTTGTCTCTGTTTATCTGTAAATCATAGTGACAGTGCAGCATTTACTTACATCTAAAAACTGTTGGAAAAACCTAGTTTGACTCGTAAAGATAAATGCCTATTGGCAGAAGTATGACATGAGAAATACAATATAATTTAAAATGCATATGGACATCTAATATGTGTGAGCAAACATAGATATTTATCTCAGGACTAATATGACTACGAGTATATGAGCAGTAGATGGCTTAGCTGTTTTACTCAGTATTTGCATTAAGGGGCAGAAGTTCATGAATCTTCATTTTGTAGTAAAATTTACCATCTGATTATACAGTTGAAGACAAAAATATCAGCCCCCTGTTAAATATGAGCAAAGACGGTTGTAAAAATAAATCTGCATTGTTTCTGCTTTTGAAAAAATACAATGTTTCATTAAAGCAAAAACAATTAAAAGTGGGGAAAATCACATCATGAAAAAATGTTTTTCTTAAATACACATTGGATATAATTATTGGCACCCCTAAAAATACTTATGAGTAAAACTTTTCTAAAGTATATTCCTGTTGATATTTACATTTTCTTAGCACACCAAGGTGACTAGAAACATGATGTTGTCCAGTCATGACTTTCTGTTTCACAAAAGAATAAATATTAAGTAAAACAAAGGCCACATATCCTTATCATTCATCACAATGGGTAAAATGAAATAATGTAGTCCTGATGTGCATTGAAGATTCACTTTCTATTGAAAGTGGCTTTAAGGAAACAGTTAAAACAATAAGAAATTCCCATTTGCAGCATCAGGATAACAATAAATATATTTTAATCCACTGAAGATGTTGCAGATCTGCCTGAAAGAGGATGTGTGTCTATATTGTCTTAATGCAGAACAATGAACATGATTTGAGTGTCCAAAGACACTTCAAGGACTACAGATGAAAATCTGCAGAAATTAGTTCAATCTTGGGGTCAGAAAGCTTTAAAAAAAAGGAAAACAGCACGACAATCACAACAAGTTGTTTGGGACACAGTTAAAGAAACAAATCCACTGCTCTCAGGCAAAAAACATCTCCAATATTCATTTGCCAAACTGGATTTTCAGACAGGACTGGGTTCTATGGCCAGATAAAACTAAAGAAAAGTTTTTTGCCAGCAAGAACACAAGACAGGTTTTGTGCACAAATGGAAAAAAAGTGTCCCATGTCCACAGTTCAATAAACAGCCGGATATTTATTGTTGTGGACCTACTTTTATACCAGAGGTCCTGAGCATCTTGTTCAGATACATGACATCACAGATTCTATTAAATAACAAACAAAAAAATCAAAACCTGACTTCCCTTACTGGAGATCTTAAAAGTGGTTAGTCCCATGAGCTTGGTTATAGAAAAAATTAGGTCAGTGAGCACAAAATCAAACTAAACCCCAGAGGAGAAAATTATGGAGTGAACTAAAGAGGAGAAAGCATTTGAAGGATCTGGAGAAACTGTGTAAGGAGGAATGGCATAATATTACTTGCCATAAATTCTTCAGCCACATTAGACTTTATAAGAGAAGACTCTGAGCAGTTTTCAGGTAGTAAAAAGCATTAAATGAAAGGGGGCCAATAATTGTGTCCAACGTGCATTTAAGAAAACATTTTTTTTCATGATGTGATTTTCCCCCTCACTTTCAATAATTTTGCTTTAATGAAACATTGTATTTTTGTGATTTTTATAAAATAAAGATCAAAAGCAGAAACAATGCGTATTTATTTTTATAACTGTCTTTGCTCATAATTAACAGGGGGCCAATATTTTTGTCCTCAACTGTTTATGAATGGTGATGGAATCATGTGATCTCATGTGTTAGGATCAGGCTGGGAAGCTATTTTGAATCTTTTTAAGTTGCAAGCTAGTCATTAATGCTATTTATAAACTTTCAGTTAACGTAAGCACATCTTCGCTACAAGTACAACATTATCTACATGATTTTATAAGTTCTTTAAAAAATCAAGTATAGTGTATGTATTTCCTGGAAAAAATTCATTTAAAACTTTTTAAGCTCAAACTTCAAATTACATTGTCTAACTTAACTTTCAGTATAGACATTAAACAGATTTGTGCAATAAAATTACGTTCCACTTATTTCCATACAGTTGATATTATGAAGGTTTTTAATGTATAATCACACAAATGATTTTTTCACAAATGGAAAAAAAAGTATTTATTTCCTTACCATGCCAAGTTCCTTCCTGAGAGCTGATAGACTCATCCGCACAGGAATGTCTGACTATAATCTTTTACTTAAGGAATGATAACAAAAAGCAAGTTATATGACATACAATCTGTTTAAAAAGATTTACTTAAAATATTGAGATATGCTATATACCTCCGTGGGGTGTTTATTATTTTTAGTGTTTATGTCTTTATTGCCTCTTTATTCCCATCCTGCAATGCAAATGAATCCGTAGGCTGTCTGAATGGAAGTGTCAAGAATGAATACACTCTGAGCCACAGCTGTGGCTGGCTGTACTGCTGCAGAAGACTCCATTAATACAATTAGTCCACCAGCAGCTGTGGCAAAACCAAACATGTACTGTAGTAGGGTAAATACCAGAAACTCAAATAAACTGCTGAAACAAACACAGTACTTATTTATGGGGCTGTAAAATAAGTTATTCTTTTAGAACCTGCACAGTGACTCAACCTGCTACATTTTGTAATGCCAAGTTACACTCTTTCCCTAAGGCAGCTGTGTTATGTTTGCGAGTGATCACTGTTTGATAATGATCATATGTGACCCTTGCTGTAAAAACCCAGCTTAAGTCATTTTTTTGTGATTTACTGTTCATTCTACATAATGTACACATTCTGAGTAATGACATGTCAAAGATTGAAATCATAATGGTATTTATAGGTGAAATTAAAGTTTGATGCTCATTATCTCAGAATTAGATTTTGATACTTTAGCCTGGTTTTCACAGAAAGGGTCACATATGCATTCTACTTAAAACTTAAGTATAGAACTTCTCATTTTTAATTTCTATAGTGTCTTTAATGTTGTTTTGGGGAAGCAGTTTTCACTTTTAATTATATTTTAATCCATTATTTACCAAAAATGCCATTTACTTGTAAATGGGAGGTGGAAACACTTCCCAAAATTTGTTTTTTAAGTCCCACTGTGTGTACACTGCAGTCGCTGGTGTTACAAAGATACATTTTTCCTCAATGGAAAATCATAATGCACTATATGCTATTCACCATATAAAATAAATAAATAAAATAAATCTGTAAAGAAATGGCTGATTTTCACATGCCGCTCATAGTCTTTTGAAATGTTGCAGGACACTTTAGATTCTGGAGAGCGTTTGATTGGTCAGGAAATTAGATGCGAAGCTGAGATGCAATATGCAGAATTGTAGAATTTTCATTGGAGTAAGTGAGAGACAGACTTCTAAATGCAAGTTTTGTTTTATAGATCACCTTAAAGCTAACATAACAACAAGACTAACATAAGCAACAAAACATGTAACATTGGTACCCTGAGAATGGAACGAGATGCTGCATCATTTTATACTTCTGGGAATGCATACTTGTAATTTGTGCAGAACGTGTGCAGTTATGGTCTGATCGCTGTTATATCACCATGTGATGTATGATGGCGTAAGTTATAGCAGAAGCTAGACGTTCACTTACGATATGCTGAAGCAAGTCGCTCCACTCCACCCAAATATGATGAATTAAAAGCACATTCAATACAAAATTATAAAAAACAAAACTTTTTTTGAACTAAAATAGTACTAGAAGGCTACTTTGAAAATAGCCAGTGTCTTGTCACATTGCTGAAAAATGTAGTTTAGTTAGTAGTGTCAATATTTCTAGTTGGTTATCCCCCAAAGCTTCCAGTCTAGAATAAATGAGCTCTCATTACTGTGCTATAGACTGTGCCTGGATTCTCTATCAGTATCCAGCAGCATCTGTTAAGTAATGATACCCTTAATTTCTTAAGTGATAGTAATCAATTGTTTAATGATGGTGTGTCTTTTAGAGTAGAGTCCAAGTTAACTAATGTCTGCTAGTCTTTTAAGTGTTGTTGCTCACGGTCTGACTGCAAGCAATAACTTTTGAAGTCTTTTCAAACTTAAAGCTCCATTATCATTTTATAGAGACTACATTTTTAAACACAACACACTACCTCCCAGCCAAGAGGAAGCACATCTAGTGCTGACTACTTTGAACTTATGTCATGCATAAGTACTGATATTCTAAACGTCAGGGTTGAGTGACCCATCTAACATGTAGAGAAAAGAAATGAAGATGTCATGAACACAAGCCTCTGAAATGTTGACGATTCTATTACTATTTAACTATTTAAATGTATCAATGGAAAATAATTTACTTGAAAATAAAGAGAAATGGTGTTTTTAGTAATTTGGTGAAAGTGATTTGGAAAATAAAGAATTACACATTATATTGTGTATAATGACATAAATACTGCTTTAAGGTAACTTGAGGTAAATGCACACTGCTTTATATTTCAGGCTGCCTGTTTTTAAGAAACTTTGTGAATAAAACCCTGAACAAATGAAATCCCATAAAAAAAATGTGAAAGTAAAGAACATTAACAACAACATGAATCCGTTTTGTTGGAACATAACTTGTCTTTTAAGTATCATCATAAAAACCTGTACAGAAAGTACTGTTTTCTCTTTTGAGCCAAGAAGTTTAAAATGTTTGGCTCTTGAGTGATGATTTTAGCACAATTACAATCATTTGAGAGTGATTTCAGCTTCCATACTTGCAATGCCAAGGACCATAATTTTTTCAATGATGTGGTCTTGCGTTACTGCACACACTTCTAAAAATGTAGTGGTGTTTCTGTAAGGATGAACGAAGTTTAAATCATTTCCAAGCTTTCCTTAAAATAAATGTTGAAGCTTTAAAAAGAAACTCGAATTGTATTTAAAATAGATGTCAAGTACTTTTACATGTACATATTATTTGTATGACATAACACAGGGTATGCATGCATTACGAATTTGGTCATCAAAAGACTCGATACATAATTTTGTGTATCTGGAAAGTTCCTGTAAGTCATCTAGGTAAAGGTTATATAGTCGATGGCGTGATGGACCTAATATGTCTACCAGTAAATAATCCTTTGAGGATGAGATAGATTTACCCTCCTCAGGGTATGGTTGCATGAAGTCTTAAGATCTGCTGGTTCATGACTTTGAGAATTGTCAGAAATAACTAGTATATAAAAATGGCTACAAACCAATTTCGGACAGCAACCGCCATAGACACAGCATGCCAATATGAGTTTACAATCCAATTCTTCTGCCATAACAAGCCCCTACAGTGTTTCACCACATGGAAATAGGCACAAGCTAACTTCCTCCAGCATCACCAATGAGCTCCTTTGAAATGTGCCAGTCTTCGCCACCCCCTTCCTCATCAGTCAGAGTGGCGGGTACAGAAGACCGCCACTGCCTGTTGTCAGCACCGGTGTTCCTCTCTCTGCCAAGGGCATGATCTCATCACAATTTATCAATCACGTTGAGCCCACATTAGGTTGATTTGATGGGAAAGCAGCCAGACCAAACCATACATATTTGATCAGCATTTGGGCCTCTGTTCTCCTCTTCTCTTATCCGTAGGAATATTGATACAAGCCTCAGTCTCATCAGTCAAATGGACAAGGCAGGACGGCTCCAAAATATGGAGCGCCACATTCATATCCAAAGCTTCAGTGCTGGTGTTTTTAGTTTGTGTTCGTGTGATATGTGGGGTGTTTACCAGATTCTTTGTCGCAATGATTTTTAGATGATCACAGGTGTATTGTTTAGACAGTTACCTTTACAGCGGGGCATGTAGTGTTTTAAGATGTGGCTTATTCTGTGCAAAATGTGGGTGTTTATTTGAAGTGGTTTATGGTGGAGTTGACAGAATGGGGCCAGATGGCAGATAAGAGGACCTCTTGATGGGGAAAAAGTGTCTTTAGATCAGATCGCTTACTAAACCGAACATACTGTCACCGGATTTGTAAGTGCAGAATTTATCTGTTCACATATCTTAAGAAAGAAAACATGTTTGTTCTGTATGCCTCTCTAGGCACAAACTTTATTGGTTACCTAATTAATGCTTAAAAATGGAAGTCTGAGGAGAACAATTCCTATTTGCAGTCATTTGATGTCACACAGAGGTTTGAATTGATCTCTTGAGGGAAACTGTAACAACTTAAACAGCAAAAATTGCTCTTTGTATGACTTGATGGAATATCACAGCATGAAGGATGCATTGGAAATGCTGGATCTTTGTAATTGTAAAACTTATCTGAAGAAATTCATGCACAGGTCTGTCTCAAGAGCTCAGTTTTACTATGAAGAAAGCATTCTGTGAGGTCTTTATGTTGGATTTCTCTGCTGGAGAACAATAGCAATATTGAGCGGGAATCCGCTGTGCATTCTGAAAATGTTTCTCTTGCGCATTTCATGCATGCTGTCAATTTAATGGTTCTGAGAGTTCGGCGAAATATTAATCAGCAGAGCTCAGATATATTTGACTTTAACTGTGATGTACAATTAAATCAAAGCAAAATTCAAGAGAAAAAACATACAGTAGATTTACAAAGCTTAAAATACTACCCATGCCATTCAGAAAATCTCAGGAATTCTCATTTATTGGGACTCACAATGGGTTCTCGTTGTATGCCACCACCATTCTTGGTGTTCAGCACAGCATAATAGGTCATCCGCCTGTGGTCAACTGCACAAGTGACTTTTTTCGATTGTATCTAATTCACCAGAAATGATCTTCACAGATGCTCAATCTGAACTCCAGTTAATATTTCAAGCGTGCCACTTTGCTGCAACTCTTGATCACCATTGTGTTTCAGTGAAATGAATCTCTGACCCCTCTCTTCATCTATCATCATAGCAGGCATTAAGTAACCAATCATTCGACCAGTAGAGCACAACCATACCGCAGAAATTCATAATACCCTAGTTACCCCTTTATCATTGTGCTGTTAGACAGAGGATCTACGTACAGAGTCTTAACAGGTTAGAGGTAATCTTTAAATTTATTTAACCACTTTGACCCCTTAACGGTCTTTTATATATATCTTCCATCCACCCACCCCAGAGTTATTCTCCTTATCGAGGTCTCTTATCAGTTTCTCACTGGAGAGTCTTTGAAATATAAATCAAGTCTCATTATTTCACCCTATTACAGTCCCCATGGTGATAAGCACTGTATCGAGGACATCCTTGAGAGGTAATATCATCTAATATGCTTGGAGACGACTAGTGAGAGAAAAAAGATGCTATGGGTGGGTGCCACTGCTTTGAGTAAGAGGTGCCCGGCTTAGACAAAAAGGACATGCATGAAGAAATATGTAGCGGATATGAATGTTTCACTTGTAAGGGAAGTCTCTGAGAGATCTCTCTGCTCTGGTGAACAATTGAAATAAGTTGAAAGGCTCTTGAAATCACTGGCTTGGGCTTTCATATGAACATAGTACCATGTGTTAAATTTTTACATAGAGGAAAGTATGATACATTGTAATACGATACACATTTTGCTTTCCAGTATATAACTTTAATCTTGAATTAATTCTTTTATTTTTTAAATCCTGAAATGTTTTCTTTCCCCTTTTAATTACAATGACATATGATTAATATTTAGGATAATGTAAAAATAATATACAGTAATATAATATATATTTGAGAAATGTTACAATTTATAAATTTTAACAGAGATTATGATAAACAATATTTATTTTCATGTTTGAATACGGTATATTATTATTTTACATAAAACATGACTACAACCTATTTTACTGAAATGGTTGTAGTTGATTTTAATGTCAATCTCAATATCACTCACTTGAAATTACCTCTGTGAAACAATGCTGGAATAAGAGAGCAATATTAATCATACAAATGAAACCATATGGTGTGAAATATTATTGATGAGCAACATACTTCAGCTGGTGGTAACAAAATGATAAGTGCATAAGTTTTTTGGCAGCCCTGGGAATAGTTCATATTTAAAGTATGTATGAAGACCACCTGCTTGAGCGGCTAAATGATTCACACAATGTCTCGATTTGGCAACTTCATATCTATTTCTGTACTCTACTGTTAAATGCTAATTTCATCACTAGATGTTTTAGAGAGAAATTAAGATTTTTAATGGTGAAAGTTATCGACAAATCATAAAATCACAAATCATAATTAGGTAACAATTTTTTTTCACATACATTTTTAAATACAACAAAATATGCAATCAAACTTTTGTTTTAGAAAAGGTTCTTTGTAGTGGAGGAGGTTTATTTGCTTATTGTGAGTAGTTTGGACTTATAATGTCAGCACTTTATAATTACTTACAAACCTAATAACTTTTAAGAAAATTTATGAATAATCGAGTGGAATTGCAGAGAGAGTATTGCTTACAATCTTACAGTGAGACTTTCATTCAACAGTAAATCAGATAAATTTTGCAAGACAGTTTTAATTACAAATGTATTATAAGTAAATCTAGATAGGACTAAAGGCAGCTAAACTATTTGCATGACTAAATTTTAAATTTACATTTCAATTTTAAATTTCTAAACGAGCTAAATTAAATATGCAGTTGATGTTACAGTGCATGTTTCACTCGTGTGCTGATTTCAGAATGAAAACAAAAACAAATTGTCAAATTGGACAAGTTTTGATTTGGATATTCTGTGAGCATAATCTCTCCTTTAATTAGTACACACTGTACCTTAAAATAGCTTATGTTTAGATGTGGTTGGTCAGTCTGACCCCATCACCATTTCTTTATAGTTTTGCCATATTTTAAATAATTTTCTGCCTCCACACAAAATACTAGGTTATATTTAACCCATGGTTGTGTCAGAAAAAGTGACAAGAACATAATTTGATTTACATTTACTTAGAAAACATTTGACCTATATCCATATTTGACCTAACCATGGGTTAAAAAGAACCCTAAAACAACACAGTACATGTAAATTTATAACAGTTGAGTTTGTCCTTTTCTGATCCAACCCTGGCTTAAAAACAATCCAGCATTATTAAAGTGTAGTTTACTTTAAACGGTTCTGCAGTTTGACAAACACATTTTTTAACAGTACATTTTCCACATCGATTAAAGCACAAAAAATGTTTGGCATGTAATGGAATACAACTGTTACAGGTATGAGTGATGATGAGGAGACTGGACCTAGTGCTCAAAACAGTTTACTTAACACACAGTTAAAACTCACAGATAATAATGACAGCTATAAAACAGGAAGCTCACGGACCCAGCGTGTTAAACAATACATTCAACAAATGTTATACACACGACAAAGACAAAACCAAGGTATAAATAGAGTCCCGATTGATGAGCTGCAGGTGACAGTGATCAAAGATGGAGTCCAGGTGATGGGGAACAGGTGCGGTGAGGTGCAAGGGATGATGGGTAATGTAGTCCATTGGGAGGTGCACATGGAACCATGACAACGACATACCTTACCACAGAATATTCAACTTCCCAACTGTATGGTACAAAAATGTATGTTATGTATAACCACATTTTTACATATGTAAATGTAACTACATTTACTCGCTACATAATATCTTATGTTATGTCTACATAAGAAAAATTCAGTATTTATGTTCATTTATATCCATCACTAATATCCATTTATTGGCAATACACTGGAAAAAACAATAAAACCCATAATGCTTTATCCAAAATGCTGGAATGGAAAGCTGTTGTCTCTGTTTACTTTGATCAAAGTTTCTCCAGGAGTGGTGCACATGTAGTGACTCTTAAGCGAGTGTAAAGAGCAGAGACAGGCTTTCAGTCAATAGAGGTGAAAGCAGAGAAATCAAGCAGGGTCCCTAGACAGTTGAGTTGAAGAGGTAAAATTGAGTGCAATACTTTCTGTCTGTCCACAATATATATTATTTTTTTTCGCCTGAGCAAAAGAAATTCCCAAATGTTTCAGCAATGCAAACACAGCCAGGAGCCACATGACACTTTTGATTTCATGAATCATAAGCTGATGTTTGTTTGTTTGTTTGCTTTTTTAGAAAAAAATCTTTCTTGTGCATTGTCAATTTATTCATAAGAATTACAAGTTCATCTGACGTAGGAGTTCAGATCACAGGAGGCGTAACCTTAGCCTACCGTACATATGCATGAACCAATATCCCCTGGGACCTTATTAATTGAGTGAAATCTCAATCATTCCTAAATCTATTTGCATAACCTTATCATATTTGATTTTTGTGCTTTGGGGCATTATTAAGAAGCTATCTATCTATATCAGAACACCTATTAGTGTAACCTTTCAAATTAAAATTGAATTTCTTATTTCTCAATTAGAACAAGGTTCAAACTTTAATCAGAGTTTCAGAGGGAGGCTTTGATACTTTTAATTCACCTTTAGATAACAGAGATCAAGATTATATTCTGAGTGGTGCTCTCAAAACTAAAGTAATAAGAGTTTGGGAACACTGTGTAATTAAACAACTATTAAATTCTAACTATTTAATCTCTCTGTGAACTTTTAAAGAAATTCATTCATAAACGTGTTTAGTTTTGTTTGTCAAAATAACTTTTGAAATTTATCTATCTAAATTATATAGTTATATTCTTGAATGTTTAAGGGATGCTTTTGTAATATGATGAATGACAGCTTAAACACATGTGAAAACCATACTAAACAGCACCAGTCTGTTTTGCCAGTATGTTTAGTCAAATATTTGTTTGTCAATAAATGTATCTGTCTATATGTAAATACCATGCTTCCAAATATTATATTGGTAAATTAATAAATGTATCTCTATATTTGCCATGCTTCTATTATATCTCTTGCATTTGATAGAACTGTATCATCATTACTGTTGCAAATACTGTATGTAACTATATTTTGTTTTCACAAGAAGAGAGATACTGTACTATGTATTCATAATAGTGATCTAGTGTTTTATGAATAAGATTTATCAAAAGAGATTAAAAGCTACCACACAGAGTTTTTAAAAACTCTTTAACATGCTTTCCAGACATGTTTGGTCAGGAAGATTTAGAAACTGACAGAAAAAGATATTCCTCACAACACATCATTATTTATCCCCTAAAACACTGATTCTCTTCAGATCTCACCATTAATTACAATCCTTCGTCCTTTGGAGGCCCCTAAACACAGATAAACAACCTCCTGGGGGACTGAAATCACATTCAATTGTCTTTCTAAGGTTAAAATTAAATGCAAAGGCCCAAAGCAAAGAACAAGAGAATACTGTTCCATACGATACAAAGTTTAAGATGTTCTCTTATTCTTTATATACTGTTGATAGCTTCTTTTAGACCCTTTTAATTTTTAATGCTGCACTTTAAAATGAATTTACTATAATAATGTTTCTTAAACCCCGCTTTTTTAAACTGGATAAGCAAGCAGATGACCCCATCCCAAACACAGCATTTGTTGTGCCAATATTACCAAGATTCTTAAACAAACAGATCAATGATTTGTTTAAAACAAAGCATTAAAAGTTTTTTAAAGTTATTCCTTTTTTGCTGCTACCAAGGAACTTACATTTACGCAGCTTAATATATATTCATGCCTTTTTATGAAACAATTCACAACTATCAATCTAAATACATTGGAAGCAATTCCAATGAGCCATTACTTTATGTGCTTGTGATAAAGAACGCTTGTGTTTCTTCAGCACATTCATACAGCAGTAGGTAATTCAAACATTCTATTTCCCATTCACATCCACATTTGAGAAAGTAATGCACTCAGTCTGAATTCACAAACTATAACAAGATGCTGGATGTCTACTTTTTTATATTATGATGATTTATTACGTTTTATATTCATATGTATTTGATATTGCCATAGCCCCAATAGCAGAGCATCAGAAATAGGGAGCTTCTTCTTCTATTTATTATAGAACATGATTTCCTGACACAGTATATATTAGTTTTATTACTTTTCAGAGCCACACTAGCGTACAGTGTGCTTCATTATTGTTTTAAAATTGTGATAAATGATTCATTTATATCCAGTTCAACCACTCAGGTGTTAAGGACTATAAATGTAATGAATAGAAACGGGTCAGTGAAAAGCCAGTTAGTATTTACATTTAGCTCTTTTCTTAAACAACAATAATCATATTCTTTGTAATGTTATCTTTTGCGTATGTGTGCCTGCTGCTATAAACTAACCAAGCATTAATTCCATTAATGAAAAATTACACGTGACCTTTATGAGTCATTTATTTGTGTTTAATTAAATGTAACTCTGTCTCATACACAGGCAATTAATGAATCAAAAGGCCAATTCACAACTAATTTATGGGGCTTCTAAAACCTATATCCTTTTAATATTGTGAAATACCACACAAAGTCTTGTTAGATATTGACTCCAGCCGCTAATCCTGATAAATCCACAGATTTACAGATAGTGCTCTGTGGGTGACCCCGAAAGGTTAGTATAATTTTGCTGCTGAAAACAAAGCCTCTAGTTTGCGCTGGCAGATTATTCATTACTGATGTATCCTCATTAACCCAGCTAAATAAAACAAGAAGTAATCAGGGCGCTAACCATGATTGTCTTTTCAAAAGCAATTGACTCAAAACGCTCCAGACAGCTGCTGCGCTCTGAATTTACTCACAATAGTTGCATTTCACACATCCAAATGGAACTAAGTGCCAAAGGCTGGGGCAGCGAATTGTGCAAACGCCAAATTAGGAACTTCCCACCGCTATGAGTTCCATTATTAGGGCAGGAAAAAACAGAGACTGCACGCAGCACGGCTTTGACACTCAGCCAGCTTTGTCAGAACCAAGGACAGCTCCCTATTGCTCTACACCGAAGGGAGAGCTCCATTTCGGATTCCCCAGGATGAGGAGGAGGGCCTGCCTTTTTCTGGAATTCAATTAAGCCATGTTCCGCCTGCTGAGAGGGTTGGGGGAGACTTGCACCCACAGAGAATAGACATTCGGCAATAATATCAAGCAATTAAACATAGGGCCTCGGTGGTATTTTTGTCCCCTTCTATTTAAGTGTGCAGAGTTTCTCACAGTGTTCGTGGGGACTCTTCCTTTGGGTTTCGGACATAATGAAAAGCCTTTCAAATGGCATATAAAAAGGGTGGAAAAGCGTAACTGGTGCCGAATATAAGGGAGAGTTCTTGACCTTTGTAGCCACAGCTTTGACTCTCACTACTTCAGCACCACAGCGTGAAATCACGGATTTTGAAACTGTGTTGAAAGGTTGTAAAAGCTGCATGTACATTGGCAGAACTTTACACAATTTAACAATAAAAATATTATATTCTGCATTTTACAGTGAAATCATTACAAACAGGTAAGTGAAAGAAAAAAGTGCAACATATTTATGTTGATAACATCCCACTCTTTGGCTTAATTTGAAAATATACAAGAGCTTGCCGTGATGTAGAATCACAGTTATTAAATGTCATCCATGCAGTAGCATACAGTATTACAGTATAATGCATGGACTCTAAACACCACCCTACCCAAACAAACAACACTATCACTAAAGAAAACAACACAGTCAGACACATCAAAGACTAAGAGATGAGATAAACCAATACAATAAAAAGCTTTACAACACAAGGAAACAAAAGCAATACGGTAAAACACCGTAGTTTAATAAAAGCTATATTTATTAACTAAAGTATGAATTAATGTAGCAACATGAATACAGAATGTGTAATTTTTTACAGCTGCTATGGAATACTATCCATTTTTATGGAGAAACTGATAGCTGTGCAACCTCATCAATTTACATCATGATGAGATTTCCCAATTCTGAAATATTAAGGTATTTTTACAGATTACTTCAGTTCTGTTATTTATGTAGACAACAATAGGAAAATGAATATGCTACATTACTGTCAGTTTTGTACTGGCTCTTTTATTTACTGACATCTTTTGTTAGACTATGATAATGAAGGTATGAAAGGATAATTCTTCAGTTTCTATGAAAAAAAGAATGCATATTTTTTTTGTTTATTTACTATTGTTTTCAGGAAAAAAAACTAAGAGGATGACAAACAAACAAGGCAAACCACAGAACAACTTTAAATCACATGCATCTGCTTACAAAAACACATTTAACCCTTGTCAAGATATACACACACACAGCAAGCATAAGAAAGAAGAAGGAAAAAAGACATGCAGGTGGAGATTATTATTATTAAAGTTTTATCAAGTTTATAAAAAAAGTTGTTTCAAACATTTCTTATGGTTAAAGCATGTAGCATATGACCTAGAGGAGCAAAAGTCCTCAAATTTCATTATGAAAAACATAATTCATCAGCATTAATGGGTAATATTTCAGGTGCATGAAATATTCAAGTGGGTTGGACTAACCTACAATGTTAATTAAAAAATAGCGAAAAGCTTTTAAGACTATGCTAAACACATCTCACTGTCAGAGCGCAACACAACTGATTATTTTCAAGGTGAAATGGGTATGTGGGCCGCTTCCCAAACTGAATTTAAAACAGAGATTCAGAAGATCCTGAGGTTTTTATATGCACTTGCTTTTGCAATTCATTAGGCTAAAACTCCACTATAAACTTTGAAAAAACTTGAAGAATGTTTCTTTGATCACAGGTCGAACTCCCCTGCTCACCAAGAACATTCTTAATAGACCTTTGACACAGCACCTGTTTAGCTGCCATTGGTTTTACCTTAACAGGGCCACAAAAGAGGGCTCAGGTGTCCCATCTCTATGAACAATTTGCACGAAACACAGATGTACAACAGGAATTCCCATTAGTACAGGTCATTTCCAGTCGGAGACTCAAAAGGCCAAACACGTGTCTTGCATTAAGATTACAAATCAGGAGGAATAAGATGATGTCAACAAACACTGCGGTCTACCGTGCCTCTCATCAGCCCATCGAATTATGCGTTTACTGACTTTGATCCACCCTTACATGAACTATTGTTACCTTTAAAACTTTAATGAATCATTATTAATGGCACTCTTAAATTGCAGTCTTTGCTAAACTCAATTGATATTCATCTTTTCTGCAAAGTTCAAAGAAAGAATGGGAACAGGCCTTAATTGGCTGCACTTTTACAGTATTTTGTTTGTGTAATTTCTCATGTGCACAGGTGCTGCTCACATTACCATAGCAAAATAATTGCAGTTAATGCAGCAACCGTTTCTTTGTTCAAAGCCTTGCAGGGAATAAAGATCTCATTGAGGATTTAAGTCCACTGAGAGACACGGCAGGGCTGAAAATAATTTAGTATGATGTTCCATTAATGGGGGAAATACGTTCTGTAAATAAAAAATACTCAACACACATTTATAGTACTACATCATAATTGCATTTAAAGGATCTCTGACAGATTTTACCAATGTTGTCATTTTACTTGGCTTTCAAAAACGTAGAACATTTTGTGTAGATTTGGTGTAATGTGCACTGAACTGTAACCGTAATCATATGCTCCTGAAACCCAGTGGAAGGTGGTATCTTCTACTTAGTGAAACCTTTAGAGCCGTTAAAATCATCGAATGATCAGAGACATGATATCTCCAGCCATTATGTGGATCATTAAGTTACACTCTCATTAGTACCCCTCAATTATGGGTGATGTGACCGTGTGCTGAGATCTGCCATTCCGAGTGTCATAGCATTCTGGCTCCTTCTAACTCGCTCATCTCCAAATCCAGAATGATATAACACAGTCATCATCATGTGGGCACCAGAACTAAAGAATTAGAGCAGCTCTCATCCACAGGGTGTTATTGACCTTTCCGCTAAAATTGTTTCTATTTTCGATGTGCAGCACGAATAAGAGAGCAAATCTGAGCAAATGCCACAGTTTAGCCTAATTTTGACTCTGACGTCTTTAGAAACCACGACTGTGCTGTATATAGATGGAGCAATTTTGAGGAATGATGCACTGTTAATACGAGTTCAATACAAGACTAATTAGCCCAATAAGTGAGAGGTCTCTACGGATCTACAAGGCGATCAATTCAATTAACAATTCGATGGGCTGGTGAACAGAGGCGTGCCTCTGTAAATAATCCTCGAACCTTAGAACAAAGCTACTCAAATTTGGAAAGCTCAGGGGCCACAAAGCAGGATTCCTTTAGCATTGAGGGCCACGGTCCTCATTTTCATATTAAGTATTTTAATTTAATAAGGCAAACAGACTCAGACAAAACTGAGATGAGGAAGCAAATGATAAAATTATTGATAACAAATGAATTAAGAGGGTGGCATTAGTGTGAAAGGTGCTGTAAATGTTAACATAATCAGTGTGTTTTATTATTTAAGTAATCTTATTTTTCCATTTCCTGAAAAGTAGCAGTAATGGACATACAAGATTGCCGCCCGACAGCGTAATGAATCATATTTACTCAATATATTGTGAGTTGACTTTGCATACTTTTATTTTATTTTTGATGCTGTGGTGATGCTGAGGTGATTGTTTTGTGTCATATTGTGGTGCTTTTAATAAACTAGTCTAATTAATTGTGTTGACATTTTAATGCCACAGTTTCATCAGTTTAACCATCTAATGAATAGAGTACCTGCATAAAACATAATGTGTCATAATCATTCTAATTCTTCTCTGCATTATAATAATAAAACACATGATCTAAATCTAAAGAACCCATTTTTTAACAAGATTTTAACATTTAACATTTTAAAGGGGTTTATTAGAATAGGTTTTAATGTTTAATTGTTACAATAACAAAACTAAAAAAAAACTAGCAAAAAAAGGTCAATCAATAAACTAGCTCAACAACTAACACCACAACTCAAAATATGCCATAATTTTATATTAGTAATCATTAAAATATATACACATTTTTAGATGCATATGTAAAAATCCAAATCGACAAAATATTAATTTTTTTCAAAATATTCATTCAAATTTCAAGTTTTGAAATGTTCTAAAATATTTCTGTAGATGACATTTATTATTATTTAATAGAAACAATTATGATGAAACTGTTATCATGAAAGTTTTTTGGAAGTTGAGCTGCACAGACATTTTTAATAATATTTTGCATGATTTCCAAGCAAATTCTCAGATATGTTTGTTTATTGTTTGTTTATCTGTTTCAACATTAGCCACTGAATTTATAATGCAGACACACAATGAATCAAATCAACAACAAGGGTCTGAAGGGTAATTTTATACTCCCTGAAGTTGAAGAGTAAATTGGTGAATAATGGATTAGGAGAATGTTGTGGCGATGAAAACATTAACATCCTCATTGTTCTTCATTTACAAAATCTTGACAGCAACAGCTACAAACACCTTCATAATACAGCACTATGTCCCCCAAGATCACGATGACTCAATCAATTAAACGGAACCACGGATCAAATGACTGATCTTGATGATTTTACTTCACAACACCCTAAATGTTCATGTGTTTGTTTATTAATCTCAAGAATGACATGGCCCTATAAATCCCCCAACTGCAGTTTGTTTTCTGTAAACCAACATCACTGCTGAAAACTTACCGTAGATTTCCTCCTGGTGTCTGGTCTTGTGTGTCACAGAGGGCACCATTAGTCAGCTGAAGGAACTTTTATGCATAATGCATGCCTGTTTGTTTCTCCCTCCCTAACTTGGTTTCTGTCTCCCATACCACTAATTTTAGTACAGAAATAGCTGGAGGACAATTGTTCTGCTTTAAAAAACAAGAGACAAAACATTCAGTTCCATATTCATTTGGAGACGTCTTCTGCTCGCAAAAGTCACGGTGGCGTCGGCTGGGGTTTTGAAAAGATTTTTAAATTAATGTCAAAAAAGAACCAATATTGGCCTTTAAAGGCAGACATCACAGCATTGTGTGCAATGTACAAGGTTACTGGAAATTATTGATTGCCCACTGTAACACATTTACTTTCAAAGATAAGTTTTCTTTTGGTTTTCATCTCCACTTTCACAAACATTGGTTTTATTTTCCAATACAGAAACAGCTACCTTGTATTTTTACAAGGTAATATAATCTTGCTCAGTGAAGTAAAGTGGCAGTTATAGAGACGAAGAACGTATATGTTTGTGTCCTCGTGAGTCCTCGTATAGAGTAAAGTGCCTGCATGCTGCTCTTTGTTTTCTCATTATAAAAGCTTGTTTCTAGAAGGCAACTTTGATCCTCATGTTCTTGAGTACATCATGCCCTTGATTGCCGGTCCAGTTGATCTTTCATGTTTTTTGTTGTTGTCCATGTCCAATTTGTTGTCCGTATGCTTGATTGTAGACTTGTGTGTCTTGTTACAGTGTTGGCAAAACAGGACCGTATTGATATTCCACAAACATTCTGCTTACAAATGGGTTTGTTCTCTAAATCCTGGATATTCAACTTCTGCAATGTATTTAGGATGAACTGCTTTAAATACAGTCATGATTATGCTCTCTATTTTTGGATTTTGATACATTGTACACATTTTGTAGCCTCCATGCAAACTCTGGTATTTCCATCTGGAAATGCAAATCTATGCAAATATTCTTTTGTGGATGTTTGTGTCTCTCAGCCAATGAACACAACTCATTGGAACCATTCACATTTTCATTTCCATTACATTTATTCATTTGGCAGACACTTTTATCCAAAGCGACTTACAAGTTACCAGTGGCACACTGGGAGCAATTAGGGATGAGGTGTCTTGCTCAAGGGCACCCCAGTTGTTTCCTGCTGGTACTGGGAATCAACCATCTGGTTGCTAGTCCAACAATCTAACCACTAGTCTACAACTGCCCATACATTTCTATATTTTCTATATTTTACATTTTATATATATATATATATATATATATATATATATATATATATATATATATTCTTTATTTTCGCTGTTGTATCGTTGCCGCTGGGCCCGCCATGTTGTGGAGACGTTATGTTTTTCAAATATGGTAAGAGACGTAACGTTTCTGTCACACACTCGTGGTATTCAGGCCAATCACAGTGCACTGGATTGCTGGCCAATCAGAGCACACCGCGCTTTTCCGAACTATGAGCTTTGAAAAAGCCTGACGCGTTTCAGAAAGGCGTGGCAGAATTAACATATACCCTATAGTTTGTATTATTTTCTGCTTCGTTTATATATAGAGAGATTTATCTCATCTTATTCTTTGACAGACTATAAGGTCCGAGCAAAAAGCTTCAGTCAAAACAATTTTATCTTCAGATATAAAACATGCCTAGTAGATTATTTACACTTCTTCTGTTGTGTGCGAAACTCTTCCAGAACTCATTTGGCTTGCCCAATCTTTGACTATAAATGGCCGACTACAGAAACACTTTGTCAAAATCAGTTTTCGCCTTCTCTTTTCTCCTTTAAAATCACATGGACGGTCTGTATGGTCTATTTGTATTTCGCAATTGAGCGCTGCTGTCCAGTTGAACGTTATTCTCCTTAACAAAAGAAAAAGGAGGCACCTTTTATTCTTTTCGTGATATTTTTACCAAAATATTGATTGAAATATGATTTTGGCAGAGTGCCGGAAAGAGCTTGAACCCAGGTCAACTTGGCTTGCGTGCTGATCGTATCGAGCCCTTTACCGTAAGTAAGGATCTCTGACCACAGTATTCCAATTCAATTATCCAAGTGTTCAATCTGAACACGACATGAATCTTGTAACTCTGAAGGGCTGAAATATGAGCTTCCAGCCCGAGTCATCTCATGGATGAAAGATGAAATTCTGCAGGACAGCGACTCAACCGGCAAGCCTGGCCGGAGTGCTGTTGTTAGCTCTGTTCAGACATGGATTTCAGAGCCAAGATTGTATCCCAGCAGAGTCAGGTGAACTTCAACAGTGCCCATGACCCATTTGTTCTGTTCTGAGCTTTCGCTTTGATGAGTCACTTTGAAGAAAAGTGTCACATTTGAAATCACTCCACATGAATTTAAAGCAGTTAGATTATGTAACGCTTTCTATTTATGTCTGCTTACCTCATGGGATTCTGAAGCTCAGCTTTCACACCCAAAAATTAATTAAATAAAGGTTAGTTGCCATTCCCGACTTCTTGACAAAAGTCAGTCCAGTAAGAATTTCACTAATCGGCACAATGCCCTCCGGGTCACAATCCATTAGTCCTGGTTGTACACATCTTTATTCCCCAGGAAAGAGGGGTAACACCTAAAGACAGGACATATGAGGTAAATTGGCATTTATTAGTGTTCCTTGGCCTCTGGTCAGTATTCTGCTCATGATGCAATTGACCCAGACATTTAATTAAACTCCCCAATTAAATTCTCCTGTTGTGCTCTCATAGGGCCAGTGCAGAGATAAGAATCCAAATTTGAGGGGCTGAAGGCAGGGCAATTGCGCTGGAAATGAGTGATTCTGTCTCCTGAGATTCCAACTGCAAACATGCCCTTTTGTGGCAGACTGTTGAGTGACATTAGACTGAACGTAGGTTTGAGGGAATACGCGGGCGGCTGTGATTGTTAAATTATTTTGGGTGTGACGAATGTCATTAATGTCCTCCAAAACTATGGTGCGGAGATGGAAAAAATACACATATACGTGTGTGTGTGTCTGAGAGACAAATGTACACAATACAGAGTGACCTACAATTAAACCAATCACATCTACTTTAGGATTGGCTGGTCTATCCAGGGTGTTCCACCTGGTGTCCCTCCTGGCAAGTTTAAAATACTGCCATAACATTGGGTGTTAAATACTGCAGAAATCAACTGTTTTCTCTCTGATCATCTGAGATTTATTAGAAGTTTTGTTTATTATAAATTTAGTCAAGACATCATCAAGATTTTGCTGTCTTTAAAACAGTGAGAGCCTTTCTACTGTCAGTGATGAGGGATGTGATGAGAATGCCAGAGAGTTTTGTCGCTGTCAGTGGATTGAGCATCTTAGTAAAGGACAATCAGGCTGAATGGGTGTTAGTAATGCATCCACAAAGCTATTTTTGATTACAATTTAGTCACAATTAACATTTATTAATAAATACAGTTTCTGGAATAAAAAACAAATAAAAACTGTTATTTCACAGTAACACAAATTTTTTGGGGGTTTACTGAGGGGCTAAAATCTCTAAAATGTCTTGAAATGTGCAGGTTTGTTTGATAATAGTAATAGTAAAATGTAATAGCCATTGGGTTTATAAATGGTCAGAAAATCTACGGATAAGACAGAAGTGAGTGACTGTAAATTTTAAATGCTAATATTGTCTAAATATCCATTTTGTTTTGGAGCATAATAGTTTAAAGATATTCTTAGGGCTAATATAGGCCAAAAAATACATTTTGATTTCATTGGTACTTTAAAGCAATGTAAAATAATTTATCCTGCATAAACAATATGTTCAATCATGTTCTAAATATTAAAACTTGAAGGTTGATTAAATATGTGAAATTTAAGTTTAGCAAAACGCATGACAAAATGTTAGACAACTGACAGCCAGCCCAGTTTTTTTACAGTACATAGTGGTGTCTAAGGTATTGCTAAGCAGTTGTGGTAGTATTTAAAAATACAATCCAATATGACTGTTGTCTCTTTGCAACATTAATAATTAGTTATATTATTACAACTTTGCTCTTTAATGTTTTTCAGTTTCAATGTAAAACACAGACAGAGTCTGTTTTGATTCTTAACAAACTTAATAAGAAAGCTATTTGGCTTAAAGTCTTGCCCAATGCAATCATACTATATGAACATACAGTATGAGAACAATGCAGATCATGCAGTCAGCAGGAGCTACAGAACTTAAACAGAAGTAAAACATTAACATTAAAACATTTTATGAAGTGTCACTTGTGTTGCTTTAATGCTTTTTTGTTTTGCAACTGTTCTGCAGGCCAGCATTCATTAGGTGGATGGACAACACTTTTAACCCTGCCTGTCTTTTGATCATACCACCTGTCCTAAATGCTCTGTCCGAAATAAACCATCACCCTTTACAAAAGAGGTGGGAAAGCTCCTCTCAATGCCAGAGACTTAAAAGCGCTCCTAACAAATTAGGATCTCTTCCTATACATATTTATTTGGCTGTCATATATATATATATATATATATATATATATATATATATATATATATATATATATATGTGTGTGGAGCTTGGAATTTTAATCTTAATCTTTTTAAAAAAATATTATTAATTAAATAATTATATATATATATATATATATATATATATATATATATATATATATATATATATATATATATATATATATATATTATATTATATTATATTATTATTATATTATTATTATATTATATATATTATATTATATTATATTATATTATATTATATTATATTATATTATATTATTATGAGTCAAAGTTATTCTACTATTTTTATAAAAAGTGCATCAGAAAAAAAATCAAAAATGAAATCAGAAAATAATATATTCAGAGGTCACAGTTTTACTTTACAGCAGTTATGTGCATGTTAAAAACCTAGCATTATGTTTTAGTCAAAATACAGGACAAGTTTTGAATACAAGTTTTGATTAGTAATGTAATTATGAACTTAAAAATAGACTCATTTTTATTACCATGGAATGAGCTTTGCTAAAACTAATTATAATACAATAATCTGTGCCATGATTGGTTCTGGATTTATACATTTTTAAATTCTTAATTCAGATACCATTACATAATATCTTTAATCACTGTATTCATTAATAGCTGTGTAACTAAACTGTGTACGTAATATTACAACGAGGTACCAAATCACTTTCAAAAGTGTTTACCAATTCTGTTCCTCTCTGCAAACCTCCACCCGAGCTGTCCATCATCAGGAATAGGAAACAACTAACTAAAGCTAACTCTGTTCATAACCTGTTATAGTGAGACTGAGTAGTGTTGTATTGTCCTATTCTATTATTTTAATATTGCATTACTCGTGTCACTTTTTCAACAATGTTGCTTACTTGGTGCTACTCTGAATGTCTTACCTTCAAGCCATGATGCTTATCCAATAGCAATTCATAAAGTGATTGATTCTTATTAATCATGATAAATTTCTCAAACTTTATATCCTTCAAAACACCAAATGCAAAGAGGGTAACTTATTTATTCATGAGATCTTATTAATGAACCAATTACCTACATTAATTAATCCTAATGGAATCTGAAATCTATGGGGTGAAAAAGGAGTATGTTTACATGTTTTTATATCTAAATTTGTTCAAAATAATTAAATTATTAAAATGTTTTCCAACATGAATGAATATGCTAATATTTAACATGTTTTTGAAATTTCAGGTGCAGGTTTATTTTATGATCTGTTTGCGTTGCCCAGACCAGCTGGCCCACTTTACCTGAAAAGAAATTTGGATGGTGTGCATGATCACAAAATGTTTATTGGTATATACCATCCGAAAAACATGCTATATAAAATGAATTTAAATGAAAATCTTTCGTCTGAAACTTAAAGTTAACCAAGGAGAAAAGGAAAAATATACCTTTAGGTACCCAAATTACTTCGTCCTATTTTTTAACAGCTATACATTGTAATCGTTAGGTTATTACGGAAAGCACACAATTAAGTAAACCCATAAATGCATCTCTCTGCACTGTGCTCAGAAACACTAGTGTGACGACCTGGGACTAGCATTTCATTTCCTTCTCCTGCATCGTTTCTCTGGAAGAAAAACTGCAGTGATTTATAACAAACTTCAGTATGCACTATTCTCCCGTGCACTTCTGCCCAGCTAAACCACCAAAGGTTAAAGGCTAAACACAACCATACTGAGAGACAAAGTACTTTCTCATGATAGAGCCAGATCAACTTGTTTCCCAGCTTGCTTCCATGCAACAACAAAAGCAACTCTACAGATAACAGACACCGAGTGTGCAGGAAGAAAGCAATCTCAAACAATAAAAATGACAGGAGGAGGAGTGATAAAGAACAACAGGGGAATCGAAGGGGATGAGAAGAGGAGAAAGAACTTTCCTCTCTCAGCAGCAAGAAGATTATTTACTGAGGTAGTTTGCAAACACGGCTTCACGCTGTCTGTGACGCTGCTGTTGTTTACCTAGAGCAAGCAACACACCACAGCAAAACAGATGTGTTTGTGTAATCATTCAAAGTAGGGATGATATGTGGAGAAGCAGAATTCATTAATTTCTTTAAATACTCATTACACTAGGACTTGGACAATTGCTTAAATGAATAGTTCACCTAAACCATTATTTATTTACCCTTGTGTTCTTCCAGTATGTTTCCTCCCCTCATCTCCCAAGCAAATAAAGAAAACCTAATGCCAGCATAGAAATTGTGAAACATCTCAACCAAAAAGAAATTGTAGGGTTGATTTCATTTTGGTTGCAGAAGAAATTTTAATGTATTGTAATCACAACCAAAAGAGCTATAGGGAGATTCTTACAAAATTTACAGAAAAATCAAGTTTGGAACAAACTTATCAGGTAAACTCGCTAGTAAATGATGCCAGACTTCTTTCATTGTTCGGAAAGCTCTTTCATCATCATTTAAATCAAACATTTCTGTAATTTTACTGTAACAAGCCTGCATTTTAATATAACTGCTGGAAAACCAGAATTGCATGTACTTTCACATCACATGAACATGCACAAACATACAATGACGTTAATCTAGAATGTGTTCTCATCACTACCAGTCTGATCTAATTAAGTGCTGTACGCCACAGTCTGGATCATTGTGTTAACTCAAGTGAGCTTCTGATTGTTGCTATTGTTCACAATCATTAAAGGAAGCATCTACTGTGCAGTGTGTCCATTATAAAGAAATGTCTTAAGAAAGGTTAGCAAAAACTGACAACCCAGATGATGATCCAAACCCATTATGTATTCTCGATGGTATTCTTTTGCTTCCAAAAAAATATGTATATACCACAAATGAGACACAACTACCTAAAAAAAAAATGTTAAATTGCATTGTGCCAATGAGAATATGTGATTTCTCATAAGCCGTTTTCACACAGAGATTCCTGAAAAATTGTGTCCTGGGAATAATCACAGATTGAGAACTGTAGTTTCTTTTCCTATCATAAACCAGCGCATCGTGTACCATTCGTCTAAGATGACAAATGGATGATGATAAGCTCTCTGTTCTGCTAACTGGAATGAAGCAGAGACTTTCTTTGTCATGATTTGTGAATGTTGACTTGCGTTTAAACCACCCGTCATCACTATGACTTGCCTTACGGCATTGTTACTGTTTTCACACAGCGGGCGTCACGGGACCTTTGCCGTAAAGCTACTAGGTCCCCGTCACGGATCAGTTTTTAATCAATCCCAGGATGTGTTTGTGTTCACACAGAAGGCACTCTGGTCATTTTCTTTGGCAATGTTCTGCCATCACTGCTCTGTGTAAACGGGGTTATGGAATGAAATGTCCCTGTAGGAGTATAAATTAGATTAAATTGAATAAAAATGGTGTTAAATGTAGTTTAAGTAGTTCACCGTGTGATTTCCTTTAACTGTCCAATAGCAAAAGACAGGTTCTGATAAAGATTGCTTTATCTCCATTGAAACTTTTAAATCAGATAAGTATAAATAAACTGTATCCAGTGGGATCTTATTTCCCAAACTTATAATATTGCAAATCTCTAATTAGCATTTCTCAAAGACTATATTCACACACATTTAAGTGATGCAATATGATGTTTTGTGAAATTTAATATTCAACTGGAAAAAATGTTGGGCTTGGACTGAGTTTCCCTTAGAACTTGGTTTTATCCATCAGAATTTGATCAGTGGTTTTGTTGAAACCTCTCATGCCTTGGGCCCTCTGTGCCGAATTAGTGACAAGCACCTTCAACTGTCCCTGAAAGAGTCATCATATTCTCAAAATGTTTTATAGTTACATCAACATAAAAGCAATAAGATGACTAGAATTGCATTGTTTTAAAAGTTTATAAAACCTTTTTCTTTTAGAATAACACAAACTGATAAACTGTGCACAAAAATCAGTGACAACATAAATAGGGCCAATTTTTAGACCAGATCTTAGGCTATGACTAAGAAATAAATTTAACTATTATTATACCATTATACCAAGCTTTAGAGGTCTTTTATTTTTCTTTAACTCTCTAGTTCCATTGCTTAAATTGGCTATATTTTTAAATGTCTTTTTGTAAAACACATGATTATTATGCACTAAATCGGGCTACTACATCATCTGCAGAAAAAATGTTTGTAACTGTTTACTGTTGTGACAATCTTTCTGTGACTAATTGATTCCACTGCTATGCACAGAGGCAAATAATGAACAGACTAGCACCATTAGTGGGGCTTTTAATGATATGTAAGGCAGCTAATCTTTTCTCATTACCTGGACCAAATGCCTGCTGGGATAGAACCATGTCTGCTGGCCGGAAGGCAAATTGGTCCCTGCTGCACTGTTTGGACATTCATTGAAGCTCATGAAAATACAAAACACAGTGCTAAAGAACAGACGGGCCTGTGGCAACAGTTTTAGACCCAATAAAATCATTGAGCTTTGATTATTTTGTATAAAAAGATTGTTTTAATTGTTTTGATTTAATTCGATTTAAAGTCTAACTCTCTTTTTTATCTTTAATTATAATATTTGTTCCCTGATAACTACTACATCTACTGATAACTTATTTATGTAATGGTAACTCCTTCTCCTATATTTCTGTATCTTTAGCTGCATACTCCTTTTGGGTATTTAATATAAAAATCATAAATTAAAAATAACTCCTTGTCACTCTTCTGCCTTGTTACATTGTTGTTTGATTGTATATCATATTTTTATATTTAAAAAAAATGTAATGAGGAAAATATTTAGTTGTTAGAACATAATGCAGATCTTTGCATGAAATGCTGAATGATAATCTACTCTAATGCCCACACATATTACATTTTCAGGATAGTTCTCGAGGCCAATCTTATGTTTGAATAATAGGCTTACCTGTGTCAAGCTCAATATCTGAACATGTACTGGCGTTCCTCACGGTCTTTAGAGGAAAAGGAGGTTTCGGTAAGCCTGACACAAAGCCCCTTCGCTATTATGATGGATCGGATTTGGGGTTAGGGCAATTCTCAGTTCACCGTGGCCCGTCTTACAGCAGTACCTGCTTGATTGCCAGAAATGATATACAGACCCTTCAGGGAGGGATGCTGCTCTTAACCAGGCCTGGAAGATTATGAGTCAAAAGGCCTGTGTTGTTATGAAACCATTCTGATAGAGAAGGTTTCCACAAAATGCAACATTCTCACTGAATATTGGGATGGCTAAATTTATTAACAAGTGCTCCTTTTGTGTGATAAAAACAAGCATCTTCATATATTACCACCCACATCCAGTTTATCCAGGCTGAAATGCATAAAAAAAAATAATGTTAGTTTTTAGTTTTTCATTCTATATAAATGAAGCTTATTACAGATGATGCTTCATTCACAAAAATCTGCCATGTTTACCAGTGCGCTAATTATTAAACATTGATATTTGTGTACATTTGTATTGATCAGGACAGCAATGAATCATCAAATGATGAAGAAAAATGTTATGACAGAAAGCAAATCCTGACCTGCGGTGCAGTCAAACACAGATGCCTGGAAATTACATGACAAGCAAATTAATATAATACAACACAAATATTTTAAAATTATCATCATGATATTTCAGACGAAGGACCATTAATTGATGCAATAAGAAAGTAGATAACTTTTTAAAGTGATCTTAAGACCACTTAACACAATATACATTTATTTTACTTTCTGCACATATGTGAATGCAAATCTGGTCTTTGTTAATCTCTTTAAAAACAGTTCTTGACATTGTTAAAATACAATACAAAGCTTTCCTCGCTTATTTCACACTTGAATGCTTTTAGACTCTGTTGATGAACCCGGAGACAACATCCACAAACCAATATGCGAAACAATTTAAGACTATAAAAAATGTTAAAGTACTTGTGCAGTTCATTTGGCACAGCTGAAAAACACAAAGGCTGTGATGTGCTTAAAATTAAATTGTTTTCAAGAAATGCATTTCCACCTTGTTTACACATCTTTTTTTCTATTTTTAAAATCTTAATTTATTTTGGAAAAGTGTCAGTTCATTGCACACAGATTTTTATTTTTGTCTTATCCCGTCTATTTGATTTTTAACTTGTCTTTATTTGTATAATTTTGCTTGATATTCAGACAATTTTAGCATTATTAAATAACACTGTACTTAGCTTTTTATATTTGGGAAAATTGTAATCTAATTGGTTTAATCTACATTTTGAGTGTAGTTGATGATGAATCGCTAACCCTTAGAAGAAAAACAAAATAATTATTCAAGAATAACTTGAATAATAACTTGTCTAAAACTCGTGCTTGGTTTTATAATATTTCTTTTGTAAAAGCTCAATATACTATATGCACTATAAGTAAATATAAGTGATATCACTGCAGTACTATCAAAACATTGCATCAGTTTATTTGATCAGTTCCAACAACCTACCGAAACAATACAGGTCTCAGGTTACGTATGTAACCCTGGTTCCATGAAGAGGAAACGAGACTCTGCATCCGCATAGTGATGCTATGATAACGCCTCTGCTTGATTGCATCTGAATCATGTTTATCAAAACCAACAAATGACAAGCTGCGTTGTCACAGGCGGGGTAACATCAGGACCATGAAGTATAAAGCGCACCCGGAATGAGCACTGGACATACGAAGTTCAGTTTCTCCTGGTCCAAATGGAAGAGGGCAGAAGGCCTGCAACACAATGGGCCTTGGCACATTTGTCGGTACTTAGTGACATAACCCGGTCTCAGGTATAGAAAAGCCTTAGTCATGCCTGGTAAAAACACCAGACATGAAGGAGAGACTGAGAGATGTTGGAGATGCCCAACTCTCTACAGAGAAGAAATCGCATACAAGAACACTGTTTTAATGGAGAGAAATTTGGCCGGGACGACCTCAATGGGCTCAAACTGAGCCCCCGATAAGCCCTCTAGTACACATAGGGACCCTGGTGTGAGATGCAGGCTTCAGGAGTGATGTCCCACTCCACTCCTAGATAAGTAGTTCTTTGTACTGGAAAAAGCATGCTTTTCTTGGCATTTAGCCTCAACCCCAGCTCTTGTATATGAGCCAGAACAACATATCGATGTTGGACCGCCATGTGCTCCAACTGGGCTATGAAAAGCCAGTCGTTCAGATAGCTGAATATGCGGATGCCCCAGAGACGCAGAGGTGCCAGAGCTGCATCCAAAGACGTAGTGAATGTGCGGGGTGAGAGGGCCCGACCGAAGGGAGGAACCCAATATTGGTACACTTTGCCTTTAAAAGCGAACCTCAGGAACTTTCTGTGTTTGGGAAGGATGGAGACATGGAAGTATGTCCTTCAGATCTATGGTGACAAACCAGTCCTCAGATCTGATTTGAGTCACAATCTGAGTGTTCTAAGTATCTTCAATTTCAGTGTCTTTACTGAACAGTTCAATAAGCGGAAATCTAAAATAGGGTGCAAGCCTTCGTCCTTCTTTGGAACAATGAAATTCCCCGAAGTGGTATGTGCAGGGTTAACAACGCATCCCAGTGGGGGCACCGTGGGGAGCTAATCACCGTGTATTGAGGTGAATGCCAGCTCTCCACGGACTGCTTGATGGCTCTGAGTAAGACATCTGTGGCCCAGCATAGCTCTTTTTTGGAGTCGAGATCCATGCCCACGCCTTTATCCAGGTCCCGCGGCAGGTCGGCCTGGTATGCCTGGAGCATCGAGATGGTATGTAGGAATGCTCCAGCCTCACCCGCTGCAGCGTACGCCTTGCCCACTCTTGTCACTCTGAAGGACTTGGTGTCGAATGCCGGGGCTTAATGGATGACACCGCCGAGGGGGAAATATGTGCTCGTCCGCCCCCCCGCAATGTTAGAATATTTAGATATGCGAGGGGTAAAAACTCGTGTAGAGTACAGGTGGTTCCAGGACCCTGATAGCTCACTGTGGAGGTCCAGAACAATAGGCAAGCTCCAGTGTAGGGGTGGTTGCTTGGGGCTCAGGTAGCGTTCGTCCGCCTAGCAGGCTATGGGTCTCCGAGGGTCAGTCGAGTTTTAGCTGGGCTGCTGCACAAGTAACCATCCACCAGCTCTTTGTACATGGGGGAGACTGAGGCGAAATCTTCGCTTTTCCCTGTTTCTACGCTCAGTACATTCACCTCCTTCTCTCAGGAGCAGTGGGCTCTCAACCCGAGCGGGGGAAAACACCTGGATAAAGGAGGAGATAAGGCGCTGCCCGTTTCCAACCCTTCTACGTTGTCCATCTGCAACCCCCACACTGCCTCGGCAGTCATGGGTCCAAAGCCGCGAGGGCTGCGTGCCTGGTCACGCTCTTCATAGCCTGCCAGACAGGAGCAATGCCTCACAATGCCTCACCCTAACTGTTCCTCAAGCACTGACCGAGTGTGCTCCAGTGTGCTTCACAAAAGTTGTGAACTTCACAGGTGTGGTTTCATAACTGGAGAATTGTGTATTAAAAGAAAAAAAACTATATTTACTATTTAGTTCATGTAGTTACATGGGGGTGAGGGGCTTATGTGTCAAAGCTCACCATTATTACCCTGCTGCTATTGTATTGTATACTTTATATTTTTATGTAAATTGTGGCTGGTGTTTGGTCTTAATGTAAACAAAAATTTTGCTGTAAACAAATAAGTGCAAGGGTTTCATCATAATCATATGTATGTAATGTTTTATGTTTAACTAGTCTCATGCTTGTTGTTTTCACGATGGAACAAGGCCAGTAGTGTAAAAGTAAACCCTCATTGTCTCAGCTTCACAGTCAGATTAAAGCTGTCAGTAAGTGAAGAAGACATCTTGGGCATATGGGTATTTGCCCCCTGCTGGCACTTTGTCTTATATAAACACACTATCATCCAATCAAAGGCCTCCTTTAAATCACTGTAGCACTGATGTTTAATACTACTTGCATGTAGACATTAATAATGCATTATTACACTAACTCTTCAAATGCTTTGTTGTTCTGTATGTATTTGTAATAAAACATCTACTAACCTTATCGTCTGTACATAATGCGGGTAACCACATACGGAAGGAAGTGGCCCACAGTAAAGAATGGGTGATTTAGAAATGTATTCCACACTGAATTGAATGGGTTGCAATAAACATGAAATTCATTTATATCTGGGGGAGGAATACAGTACAGTCAGTAATAATTTAAAATCATTTAACATGTATAGTGGCTGATATCATGCATGCTCTAAAAAACACTGTCAGTTCTTTTAAAGCTTATTTTCTTGCATGCTGTTAAATCATTTATATAAAGTCCTTTTAATGACTAACAGAGATTTAATTATCATGTGGAGGGTAATAATCACAGGTCCATAACCATATGGCTTAGCGCAAATAAAATATAAATGCAGTGTCTCAGTGTTTTGGCTTCTCATGCGCATATGTGCTGGTCCTACTCTGGATAAATGCAGGAGATCTACACTGACCTTTCCATTTATACTGCTGCTCAGGCAAAACACACTAAGCATTGTCACAAGCAATCTTGTCCCTGTTGTTTCTGTTCAATTCAACCTTGGAGAGAAGGGTCAAATATCCATTTTTTAAATTGCCTGTTTATTGTTGTGGAGCCTCTATCTGTCTACAGAGTTTAAAATTCCAGTATTGTTTCTGTTAAAACTAAACATTTTGGGTTCAGTCTTGGGGTCTGTATGTGGCCTCTACAGTATATTGTAATTTTATCTGTGGAGAACTGGGTTAACCAGGACTTCTGTCATCATTTGCTCCAAACTTATCTGACTGACTTTCTTCCAAGAAACATAAGGAGAAATTTGGAAGAATGCTGATGCTGCATTTGTTCCATAAAATGAAAGTGATTCCTCTACATTGCAAATTATTTAGTGTATTTAGTGTGTATATTACAGGACACAAGCTTTCTGTAAATAAATCATCCTGATAATGTTGTTATATGTTGATCTTTGTCAGATAAAACAAATGAAAGGTTTTATCTCTGGCTGTCAAGGATATAAAATTTCTTCAAACACATTAATAGATGTGAAATGTTACCTAAAATCATGTTAGTTTTTTTATTTATCTCTAATCCAAATTGAACAAACGGAAGTTTCTTTCTAAAATAATGCTGCATGTGTTTATATCAAATGAATGGAATCTCATGACTGAGCTCTTCAGCTGACTTACCAGGTTTAACGGTAAATCCCAAGTGCCCTCCGATCATTTCAGCTGTTTAGACGACACGGTTAAGTGTCCTTCCTTAAGCTCTATATCAATATTGAGAAAGCGCTATTTTCATCACTTAAAATTAGATCAATTTGTATGCCACTGATCTCATAATAAGCCATTGATGGTAGCTATTCTGACAGCAATGCACCCTGGGACTTCATGGAAGTAATTCGCTGTTTCACACATACAGATCAGAAGGATAGATGGTTTAAGGAGATGGCAGTGACATCAATAATTACTTCATCATTTACTAACAGTTCATAAATAGACAATGGTCTTCATTTCTATGAATTGCACTGTTAAGTGGTTTGGACCTACAAGTGTACTGTAGCATGGGCACATCTGAGCCACCTTCATGATCTTGAGCTCATTATCAGGTTCTTAGAAACCAGGCACATAGTATTTTTCAGAGCATGAGTGATATGGGGCCTAATTAAGAAAATGGAAGGCATAATGAGAGAGTGTTATATGAAGGCTTGATTATAGTGGTGACACTCAGCACTAATGGGAGGAAAACTCTCAACAGTTTGCAGGGACCTTTAGGATCTGCACTTAAGTTGCACCATTGAGTTGTTTGTGCATCATGGCTCATTTAGTCAGGCTTGTCGCATAGTCTGTTTTGACAAGCAATATAAAGCCTAGCCTATTGAACCACCCAAGAGGAGGCTGACAGCGAGACGTATAACATAATTTTGCAGTTTGTATGCATGCATGTGTGGGTGTGCAAATCTGTAATTAATGATCTGATAATAGACCCATGTAAACAAAGTGTAGTATAGCTGCTGCTTGCTAAAAACAGTATCAAACAAAGCTCTTGCAAACTCATTCCTGTAAACTGCATGCAGGTCGTATAAAGTCAAACAATGCCAAGAATGCCTTTGGAAAAAAGCATCTGCCAAATAATGTAGGTAAACTGTAAATGGTGTGATGTGGGATAAAGTGTCTCTCTATGTCCTTCAGGCAGTGCCAGTTTTAATAAAGCTCTGTATGTTTACTGGTAAGTCTGGTTTTCTTAGGATCAGTGAGTCTTGTTAGCAGTAATGTTGATAATAGAAGTGACAATATAAACATCATTTTTGGCTTAAGGTCTTATATTAGTAGTCCTCTGCACTGAACTGCTCCTGTAGCCTGTAAACCCTCAGTGGCTCATTAACTTATTTATCTTCCTGTGCATTTACTCATGCATGCAAACATGCTCACATACATTGACCACAACTTTAAGTCTTCCTAATATTTGTCTTCATAAAGCAGAAAGACTTAAATACATTTCTTTGTCGAGAAACAAGACGTAATATAAAATGTAAATATTGACAGAACTTTCACATTTGGTAAAAAAGTGTCTTTTTTATACAGTACAAATGTACTAAGTGAACATTGTAAGCTGGTAGATTTAATCAAATGTTGATATAAATAGTCTCATGCAGTTTACTTTGAATATTATCAACAGCAGTCAGGTCTAATAAATGCATAAGTGCATAGTTGCAAAAACACAAATTCACAATCAGTGCCAAGTATCACATTTGCACTGCGCATGAAGTGCCAGATCATGAATCAAACTTTCGCAAAGCATGGCATGCACAAGGGAATACAGTGAATAACAATGTAGAAAGGAAGAATACAATTAGCTCTGAGATAATGAAAAGGCAGGTCAATTTCCTCTTCTCTAAGAGTTTCTGAAATTACTCCTCTCAGATACTTGACAACAATGTACTATAATTACTGACCTGGAGGCTGGTAGAGAACACTCCTGATCCACCCCGGACCGCCCTTCGCCTGGCATCACGCGCATACAGTACATGAGTACATTTATAAACAGCAAGATAACACAGACAGGAGATGCTGTGTCTATTCAGTGAAGCAGAAAGACATGCTTAAATAGCTGCACCATCACTGCGAACGTAAATTGATACCTTTCTTGCGTCCAAAAATGTGTTACAAATGCAATTCATACAGCTATTGGCTTGGTCACACAGAATCTGTGAACAGATTTATCTAGTGCATTGAAATTTTATTATGTTAGCATGATGTAACATGAAAGATGTCAATGTTGGGCAACTGCCCTAATAACGTGAAGCGTCATAGTTAGAATAAAAAAACGTCTTTTACTTCAAATGTCACAGTGGTATGTAAAACTATCATGCATGACATCACATAAATGAGACCTTGTACATGACACACTGTGTTGAACATAAGTAAATCTCCTTAAAACATATCAGATATTTTGACCTTTTCATGACATAACAATTCAGTTCAATTCATATTCAGGTTGTCAAAACGCTATAATATAGTACATTAGGACATACAGATCTAGCACACTTTTTGTCATCAATATTGTTTAACTTCAAACAAAAGTGCTATGTCAGGTCTATATATATGAAGAGAATTCTATTATTTAAACGGCTGTGATAGATAGAAGGGGTGGCAGACGGCAGCCCAAAGGTACAATTGCTCTCTTCAGCTATTTCATTGACTTGGGGCATAGACTTTATTCAGCTCTTTTAGTAATTTTCACAGCGTCGTGTAGCTGAATGACTATTCAACTCCCTTTCCATTAATTTGATTGACTTTCTCATGGTCCTTGTTAAATTCAACTGCCGCATGACATCTGCTTTTATTCCTTGATAGTCATATAACTTATAGGAGACGCTTTATATTTTTGTATGAATTTTTGATATGATTGAGCAGTGAGCTTTGAATGCCTTATTACATTTATAGTTATACAACAATTAATTCTGAATTTCGAATTTGATTTATGAACTAAGTGGCGATATACAGCCTAACATTACTGATAGTGTGCACAGTTCTATATCACTAATGTTTGCAATCGCTGGAGTATACCAGCAGTGCAGCATATCTGTAAAGAGAGAGTTACCTGCTGCGCATAGAGAGGCTCAGGTTTATTCAGGGCAGAGGATTGTGGGATTTTGCCTGTAGCAAAGTGTGTTTTTGGAAACGCTACCGTTGTTGATTTCTCCTGCTCCATAATGGCTTGGAGCCCACAAATACATAAATTTTAAGTCACATAAAACCTTGTCATGCGACCTTAATACTTAAACAGTAAACCAGATCCTAAAAAGATACTGTTACGGGAGACTGGTGGAATGGCAGAGACGGATGGTAAATAATAATGTTTTTACTAAATGAAAACAGTACAAACGATAAATGCAATAACAAATAACAAAACCACAGAATAACAACAACAGGTAACATAAACAGATAATCAGATGATGATGATCATGATGATTGATATTGATGATGATGATGATGATGATGATGATGATGATGATGATGATGATGATGATGATGATGATGAAGAAGAAGAAATAAATAGAGTCCAGGTAATGATTAACAGGTGATGGTGATTTAAGATGGCGGCAGGTGAAGTGAAGTGCATGATGGGAATTGGAGTCCATGGGGAGGTGCAGGGTGAAACCGTGACAGATAAAATATCAGTAAAGATTTGTCTTTAGAAATAGCGTTTTTAATTATTTCAGAATGATGCTGTAGGAACTATTGGCTTTGGCAGAACAGAAATCTATGGACTAATTGGACAATTAATTATTGTCTAAAATGTACTTAATATTATTTATTATTTCTTGTTGGCTGAACTGTTGCATAAAAGCAATATCACACTTACAGTCGTACTGTTACATCTACATCAGTATGACTTTGATTATCTGTGACCAAACCATAGCCATGCTGATAAAACGTCTCAGGTTACGTATGTAACCCTTGTTCCCTGAGAGGGAACGAGACGCTACGTCAGCGAATGACGCTATGGGAACACCTCTGCGTGACCGCGTCTGAAGCACGTGTGCAAGATTGCCGAATGGCTAGACTGAACGTCAAGGGCGGGTGACGTCAGGACCAGGAAGCTATAAAAGAGCGTGGAACGCACACACATTCAGCGTAAAGTGCCGAAGCTGCGCCCAGGCATGCAGGGAGTATGGCCGCAGCGTCTCGTTCCCTCTCAGGGAACAAGGGTTACATACGTAACCTGAGACGTTCCCTTTCAAGGGAACTCAACGCTGCGTCAGCAAATGACGCTATGGGAACGCAATCCCAACGTCGCCGTACGAGCAAGTCCCTGGAAGTGTGAAACCGTAGAACACAACAAGAGGAACTACCTCAACAGATTAAGCGTAGACCCTGGCTCGCAAGCCAGAACGCCATAAGGGAGTGAGACGGCGAGATTTCCTTGCCCCTAAAGGCAAGATACGCAGGACCTCAGTCCTGATACAAGTACATAAAGGGAATACACGGCGAGATTCACTGGCCGGTAACCAAATAGTGCAGGGCTCACCCATTGCGATGGCTCTGGGCCCCGGTGAAAGATCCACAGGAGCAGAAACCCAGAGAACCGCAAAAGCTGGAAACACACGGCGAGACTCAGCTGGCGGTGTCCAGAGTACCGCGTCGACCCCCTCAGGGCCGAGGTGCATGGGAACCCTGGCACGGGGTCCTGGCCCTCGAGCCAGGCCCCAAAGAGGACGAGAGACAAGACCCTACTTGCCGCAAGTCAAATAAATAGAATACACAGCGAGATTTCCTGGCTGTCATTCGTAGAAAACAAGCCCCTCAGGGCTGCAGAACATGGGCACCTGGCGTGGAAGCCAGGTCCAAGTCATAAAAACGCATGAATGTGTGCGGCGAGGACCAGCCGGCCGCGTTACACACATCTTCGAGCGTAGCCCCTGACCTTAAGGCCTTAGAGGCCGCCATACCCCTAGTTGAGTGAGCTTTGACAGAAAGTGGAGACTGCTGTCCAGAGGCTTCGTAAGCCAGTAAGATCGACTATCCACCTGCTAAGAGATTGTCTGGTCGCCGGCACCCCAGTGCTGGGAGGACCAAAACATACAAACAACTGCTCTTTCAGACTTTCTGTGAATTATAGGAGCAGTGCTCTGGACACGAAAGATTAGCTTTCTCCTGGTCCGAATCCTGGAAGGGAGGAGGACAGAAGACCTGCAACGTACCTGGGTACTTTCGGTACATAACCCTCTTTAGGGTACAGAAAAGCCTTAACCATGCCTGGGGAAAAAGCCAGGCAAGAAGGAGAGACTGAGAAAGCTTGGAGATCACCAACTCTCTTCAGGGAAGATACTGCCAGCAAGAACATGGTCTTGAGGGTCAGAAATTTGACCGAAACGGCCTCAATGGGTTCGAGCGGTGCCACCGACAACCCTTGAAGAACCACCGCCAGATCCCGTGGGGACTCTGGCACGTAACCTGACCCTCAGCCTCCTAGTGCCACGAAGGAAGCGTATAACCAGCGGGTCTCGACCCACAGACTGGCCGTGGACAAGGCTATGAAAGGCAGATACAGCAGCCGCATAGACCTTGACCGTAGAGGGCATAAGCCCCGAAGAAAAACGATCTTGCAAGAATTCCAGAACTACGTTGATCGGGCAGTTAATTGGATCTTGACGTCGATCTGAGCACCAGGAAGAGAAGACTTCCCATTTTAAGGCCAGACCCTGGATTGCAAGATGGTTGCTACCACACTCGGGCAGAGGCTGGCCCCCTCAGGACCAGACCCTTTCTCTCTGGGCACAGCAGGACAGTGCCTTGCTCCTGAGACAGAAGGTCTTTCCTGAGCGGCAGCCTCAACGGGGTGCCGTCGAGGAGTGCTATCAGGTCCGAGAACCATACTCGGGTTGGCCAGCGGGGTGCCACCAGTAACAGGCGAATCCTGTGCTGGCGCACCCGTTCCAGGACTCCTGGGAGCAGAGCGATCGGGGGAAAAGCGTGTAAGCCTCGCCCGCGGATGTACGGATGCATCGAGCCCCAGAGGGGCTGGAGGTACTAGGGAGAACCATAAAGGACAGTGCGTCGTCTCTTGAGACGCAAACAGGTCCACTTGTGCTGGGAGAAAGGTATCCCAGATCAGATTCACCACCTCGGGGTGAAGCCTCCATTCCTCTGGCCTCGGCCCTTGCCTCGACAGGGCGTCCGCTCCCACATTCAATCGTCCCGGGATGTACGCTGCTCTGAGTGAGAGCAGCTTCCCTTGGGACCACAACAGGATCTGGTGTGCCAATTTGTAAAGAGGGCGACCGCAGACCACCTTGATGGTTGATGTACGCAACCGCAGATGTGTTGTCCGGACCAACACGTGGTTGTTGCTGAGGTGAAGAAGGAACTGCCTCAATGCAAGCCATACCGCCATCAACTCTAGGCAATTTATGTGCCACTCGAGCTGGCGGCCCCTCCATAACCCTCTGGAGCAGCGGTCTTCCATTACCGCTCCCCAGCCCGACAGGGATGCGTCTGTCATAAGCATTACGCGACGACATATTGACCCCAGTGTCAGGCCCTGGGAGAGAAACCCAGGTTTGCCCCACACCACTAGTACCCTCAGACACCTGTGGGTTACCTGAATGATGCGGGAAGGGTTCCCCCTCGGGGAAAACCCTCTGGATTTGAGCCACCATTGGAGAGGTCTCATGTATAGCAGGCCCAGAGGTATGACGCTGGCTGCCACTGCCATGAGACCGAGTATGTGCTGCCAGTGCAGGACTGTGACTCGTTGATGCAATTTGAGCCCCTTGACAGCTGCTTGAATGGTTTGAATGCGCACCGCGGTGAGGCGGGCAGACATGACCCTCGAGTCCCATTCTACGCCTAGGAAAGTTATTCTCTGAACTGGAGAAAGTGAACTCTTCTTGGCGTTCAGCCGTAACCCCAACACCTTCATGTGAGCGAGGACAACATCTTGATATTGGACCGCTAAGGCTTCTGACTCTGCCAGAATCAGCCAATCGTCTATGTAGTGCGAATGCCCCGTAAGCGCAGCGGCGAGAGGGCAGCATCTACACATGTGAATACACAAGGTGTGAGGTGACAGGGCTAGACCGAAAGGGAGAACCCGATATTGGTACGCTACGCCCCCGAAAGCGAACCTCAGGAACTTCCTGTGTTTCGGTAGGATGGAGACATGGAAGTATGCGTCTTTCATGTCTATTGTGACAAACCAGTCCGCAGAACGGATTTGAGACACAATCTGTCTGAGTGTAAGCATCTTGAACTTCAGTTTCTTTACTAAAAGATTCAGGGTGCGCAGATCTAGAATAGGCCGCAAGCCTCCATCCTTCTTGGGAACTATGAAGTAGCGGCTGTAGAAGCCCGCTTCTCTCTCTGGAGGGGGAACTACCTCTATGGCCCCCTTTACCAGGAGAGTTTGTACTTCGTGTTCCATGACCAGAGCTTGGTGGGGACCCACCGTGGTGGGCACCACCCCTTGGAACGCAGGCGGGCTGTGCCCGAACTGAATTGTATATCCGAATTCTACTATGCGTAGAACCCAACGTGAAATGTTTGGCAGAAGTTTCCATGCTGCCAGGTAGTTCACGAGAGGAACCAGCCCCTCGGGACTGGTGTGAAATTGTAGATTTTTTGCGTTTGGCAGAGGTTTGTACGCTGGGAAGGGACCGGCGCTGGAGGATGATCTGGTCTTAACTTTTGCATTAACTTCGGTCCGAGCTCCCATTGCTGGGGTTTGCTTGAGAAGACAGTCTGATGGTACCCTGATGGCTGTGTCCCGAAGTCCCTGCCTTCTTAGCATCCAAAGAAGAATAACGGCCCTCAGGTTCCCAGGGGCTTTTGGGGACAGTCTGGGAAGGACCTTCTTAGGGGCTGGGAAGTGCCTGCCCCAGAGCCCCACTGGCCTGCCGCGTGGAGCTCGGGAGGTAACACTCTCTTTCCGCCTACCTCGGTAAGCAGAGGTGGAGGGCTGAGGCTGCTCCCGCCCAGCAGCCTCAGCACCCCGATGACGGCGAGGGATGAACTGCGAGAAAGCCAGCAGCATGGCTCAGTATTGACCGCTTCCGCCGAACAGGCCCCGTCGGCAGCGGGGATGAACTGGCGTGAAAGCCGACCTGGCTCTTCGCTTCCCGCCTGTCGGCGACGAACAACAGGCCCCCAGGGGACAGCGGGGCATCAAGCAGCAAGGTCTTATCAGGTGCTTTGATGCCAGAGAGGTTCAACCATAAGTGCCTCTCCGTAGCCACCAAGGCAGACATGGATCTGCCCACCGCCCACGGATGGCACGGAGAGACACATCAGTGGCCCGGCACAGCTCTCTGACTGTGTCCTGGTCCACACCCTCGCCCTCATCGAGCTCCCGCAGACCTGACCTGCTGCGAAATAAGCCTTTCCCACAAAAGCTGAGGTGGTCCTACAAGGCTTTGATGGGAGAACCAGGGCTTTGAGTGACGCTGCCGAGACCGGGGACAGATAGCCCGCAAGCATCTGCTTCACCGCTGGCATAGCGTCATACCCGTGCTCTGCTGCCCCCGCAATGTTGGAATAAACTGACATGCGAGGACTATGAACACGGGCCGAGTATGGTCTTGTCCACGAACCTGATAGCTCTCTATGCAGGTTGGGAAAGAACGGTAAGCCCCGACGGTGAGGTGGCGTTTTGGGCTTAAGAAAGCGCTCATCCAGCTTACTAGGCTGGCGAGAGCTCTCAGCCTCCGCGGGCCAGTTGAGTTTAAGCTGGGCGACTGCCCGCTTTACCACCTCAACCAGCTCTTCATACATAGGGGGACGCTCACTTTCCCCCGTGTCCACGCTCTGCAGCTCTCCCTCCTCGGGGGAAGATAGCAGAAAACGTGGACTCCTCCACCGGCAACAGGAACCGCAGAGCGGGCCTGCTGACCGAGATGGAGAGAGGACGAAGCGGAGAGGGGAGGAGAAAGGGCCGGGCCCGTCTCCATCACATCCACTAAGTCCATCTGCGATCCCCATGACGGAAGCCGCCGCCCTGCCTCGGCAGGATCGGCACCCCCATGAGAACCGCCAGGCTGGGCATGTTTATTTGCACATGCCAGCCGAGAGCAGAGAGTGTGGAGGGGGAGAGCTTCACAATGCACACAGTCGCCGCTCTCAAACAAACAACACAAAAATCGTGTGAATCCCCACTCGTAATAAAGCGAGCACATGGGGGAACACACTGTTTGAAAGACATTATTTTTTCTCTTTCTCTCAACACACACTCAGTTAATGGTGTTTTCGAGCGCCCTAAGCATTCAACAAACACACGCGCAGCTGAAGGCACAAAAGCTGAATGTGTGTGCGTTCCATGCTCTTTTATAGCTTCCTGGTCCTGACTTCACCCGCCCTTGACGTTCAGTCTAGCCATTCGGCAATCTTGCACACGTGCTTCAGACGCGGTCACGCAGAGGCGTTCCCATAGTGTCATTCACTGACGCAGCGTTGAGTTCCCTTGAAAGGGAACAGTTTTGCTTGACTTTGCTTTGTTATATAACACTATTAATTAAAAAAAAAAATTTTGAAAAAGAATTAATGAAACATCCATCACAGGATCTATCTTAATAGTAACATCTAAAGAGTAAAACTGTTTTCAGTCTGTTTAATAAGCAAATTTGTAAAATTTAACATATTCATCACTGGTTAAAGATCACCGGCCATTAAGGACAGTCCCTGGGGTAGCTCATCTTACTTTGCTGTTATCTCAGATGGTATTTATGTCTCCTTTATGTCTCCAAAGGACAGCCGTCCTTTGGTTTTAGCATAAGCTCCAGAGCAGAAAGCTGCCCTGAGCAAATACTCCAGTTAGCCCTGTATCCATGCCAGTTAGATAGCAACATGACAGACCTGCGCCATAGAAATAAACTCCTGTCATTCACTTAAAATTCAGCACAAATACAATAATCTTGGCAGCCCTGCTTTGAAAGGCTTTTGAAATGCTGGGGGTGTCATCATGACCCTCTAGAACCACATTATGGCAGTATTGGTAAATAAAAAAGTAACATCAATGACCAAATCCTTACAGAAAGTATTGTAGTGTATGATGTCATGTCTCAATAGTGATTCCCTTTCAAGGGAACTCACACTGTGTCGTATGATGACACTTTGGGGAACAACTCTGCATGATGCTAGAAGTCCAATTCTAATTGGACTATGTGACGGCAGGTGCCAGAAGCTACAAGGTATATTTATTTTGCAGTCAGTTCAGGCTTTGGAATTCTATGTGAGAAGGTCCCCCGCTTGGAGTAAATCAGACCAACTTGTGTGTTTTGTGTGACATAAGAAAGGCTTCCAAGCCTCCAAACATCAGTAAATGGACTATGGAGACAATTTTCAGCTTATGACGTGCGTGGTATGACTTTATCACTACTGGTTCAGTAGTATTAATTAAGTTAAATTTGATTGAATTAATTAAATTTTAAAGTTAATTAATTTAATTTCATAGTTATAGTCTTCCGTCTATCCCTGGGTCTTAGGTACGTTTGTCCTAACTTAGGACAAACAAGTTTTACTCCAGAACAGGTACCGCACAAAGGGAATTCAGTTCAGCAATCAAAATTGGGCTAGTTGCACACGTTCTTCAAAAGCAAACACACAGAGGCATCCCCTACACTGTCATCATATGAAGCAACATATCGTTCCCTTGAACCAAGGTTACAGACGTAACCTGAGATATTTTGGCTATTTGATCCGTAAATTATTTATAATTTATTATTAAAAGATAATGAAAGAAATTACAAAATTCGTTTAATATTGCATCTCAATGCCAAACTGAAAAACGTCTGCAAGGCTAAGCAACTCAAGGACATGTGCATAGGGCATCAATTTATGGATAGAAGCAAGGCAAATGTTTGACAAGCCAATTAATATTATTCACAAGCTTAGCAAACATACAACCACATACTTCAAAACTCACTTTGATGCCACTATTTAAAAGAAAAAAGTGTTGTCTTTGGGGTCTTTGCTGTTTAGGTCTATCACAAAGGTATGATTTCTCAGGACATTTTATGTGTTATATTCCAAAATGACGTAAAATTATTATAAATATTTAGAAGTTACAAACAACAAAGTTCATTAGTCTAACTTAATGTATATGGTTTACCTTTACCATATAAGTAGCAGGTTGATTCATTAATGAAGTTTTGAAATTCAATTTGGGAAAATCACAGAAAAATGCCCGTAAATTCAAAATCTAATCGGTGGCCATTCGTGTTAGTAACAGTCATGCAGTGTGACTTATCAAATACGGAATCTGAGAAAATCGCCCATTGATAATGCCTGTGAGATATTTTATATGCTAAATATCTGGACATCTGCAATTGAGAATACTGTAGTGTCAAATGTGTTTTACATGAGTGATGCATTACAGCCAAAAAAGAACAATGAAGCTCAGTGGGAGGAATATAGACCTGCAGATTGCTCTGCAGAACAGACAGTTCTCACTGGCAAATTTTTCCCAAACTTTCTCCACTTTATTTTCTTGTTTTTCTTTGCAAACTTCTTGCAGGCTACCATTTTCAACAGGACGAAATCCAGTCTCATGCAACAGCTGTGTGATCCTACATTATTTCCTGTATCACTTCCCACGTGTGTTCGGCTGTGACGTAGTTTGTAGACAAAGTTATCAAAGATTCTTCCTTTTAGATATATTGTGCCACATGTGACCCCTATCGTTGATCCGTCATGTAATGACGCAACAGCAACTAAATCCTACAACAGTATCAAGTCAAATAGCCTATTACTTCTACATTATGAAGTTTTTATGTAATAATCCAACACTATATGTACAATATAAAATTAAAAATGCAGTTCATGACACCATTAAATTTTGATATCTTTTTACTTTTTAAACAGTTTGAATGGGCCGGAACTGTAGGCCTAGTTTCATGTTAATGTCAGATCTCCATTGATATCCATGAATAGACCAGTGGAACAACTATTAGGAGAGTAATTTCAAACTGTACGTATCATGAACAGAAGGCTGTGTGCAGCAGCCCCGAGGCCAATGTGATCAAATCAGCTGGAACAGCAAGCCCCCAGCCCCGACACATGGCACCAGCATTACCTCCATAAAGAGCTTCCTGACCACAGACCCTTTTTTTCTGTCCCTCATCATGACTCATTGATCAATCGTCACATGACTCAACTTCCACTCTGTGACTCATGCAGAAAGCACCAGGGATCCGGTGCGTATACCGCAACTAAAGTGCTCGGCTAATGCCAAACCGTCCCTTTTTCATTAGGGTTTAAAGGACAAGCGCCAGACGACCGGTCTCTGTGCCACACACAGAACTGAACCGAGATCTGTGGGTAATTCCTAATAGCTCCCCGGTGCATTGAAATGCAGCGAGAGCTGACTTACTTCACTCATTTAAATTCAGCTCATTGCCGGCATTCATCTATGTCTCATTTCTCAAGCATAATATCAAAATGCAGCACCAAGTCATCAACAATAACATAAAGAAATTGCTTTTTACACTCTAATGTGGTTTGAACAAATAGGAAACTAAAGCAGGTGGCGTCTTATTTGGTGCTGATGACATCCAAGGTTATGGTGTTTTAAAATAGTAGCTGCAAAAACAACCTTGTCCACAAAAAGAAACAATTTCCTAGGCTTTTGTGTTGGAATTTTTACATTAGGCGGCTTTGGATTTAGCTGTTAGTACCTTTTTAATCCCAGGTTTTATTGTAATGAACTGCAGAATAGATGGTTATATTAAAATTTGCTGAACAGGCAAACTTTCACAGAGGTACTCTATAAGTAACAAATCATTTTAGAATATAAAACTGTACCCTTGAGCGATTTGTGTATCAGTCTTACTGAAAAGTTTGCACTGTGATATTTTGGGGTTATTTGAACGGCTTGTGAACCCTGTTCTTCCTCTCACGAACTTCTTATATTTGAAAAAAAATTATAGAAACGTACTGTCCATAAGATTACAATCACAATCAAATGTTTTAAAGATCTGTGAAAAATGTACAAAGCCCCAGACACTACAAATCATCTTCTCCAGTCTCTAATTAGCGTCTGGACAAAAGCAGTCTGTTGTGACGTTCACAGAATACAAAGTTAGAGCAGACATCCAGTGATTCAATTATTTAAGCATTCTTTCTCGTCGCGTGTCTACCCAATACACTAATTGGAGTCGATTGGCACCTGCTGTAATCACATATCTCTGGGGCATTACTTCTGAGGTTGACAGACCTGACACTAAATAAGTATGTCATGTTTGCATGTTTTCCATTCATAGGGTGTTGGCCCCATTATCAATGCAGTACCATCTTGGGTTCCAACTGAACAGTGTCTGGCACACAGAAACGGTCGCACCCCACGTGACACCCAGGCAAGCTAGAATGACATGCTACGATATCTCTGGCTATTGTTACCTAAAAGGGGGTAGATTTCAGTCTGAATTACAGGGCTTCCAGGCTTTTGTCTGGAAGATATTTAAGGAATTAAAGGGAACTGGAATAGAAGTGACACTCTAGAATTTGTAGTAGGGTTTTAATTAAATTGAACGACTCTCTCTCTGGGTCTGTCAAGCAGCAGGTGGTTTTCTATTTTGGATATTTATAGCCCATCTCAGTCAATCAATTAAAGACAGTGAGGCTGCCGGTACAAAACAAGACAGGATCGTGTGAATTAATGGATGAGAGAGTTTACCTTTGCACATGGAAAATCGTTTTTGTCAAGTATATAACCAATGCTTTAATGTAACAGGCCCTAGCCCAATTGGTAAGCTATACCATAGAGGTATAGACCACCATTTTGCTGTTTCTGTTTATTTGTTTTCAGTAAACATATAATTGTTTACATCCCTGCTACAGTGTATTTTATGCCAAAATGTTGTTTCTTCAGCAGGGGTTGCAATACGCACAACTGATGAACAGCATCTGCTGACTGATTCCAACCATCCGGAGCTCTTTTCAGACTCGAGTCAAGATTCACTTTGTTGGCTCTTACTGACGTTGGACTCTCGAAGTGAAGATGCTCATTTGCTGTTACAGGCCACTTTTAACTGAAAATAAAAAAGCTATGATATACAAGATATTACATCAATAGCCACAATGTGCATATTCACTCATTTTAAAAATAGAAAACCATTAATAAAAGCATTCTCATCTTCCCCTAATGAATGTATTACGCACATGTGCAAATTTGAAACATTTTGGATTGTTGTTTGATGTTGCTGAGGATCTATGTGACATCGCCACAAACAAACAAAATTCCCCCAGTTTTAATGCGGATGCTCCATTATCTACAACACTACAGCGGGACAAAGAGACGCTGTTATGAATAAACACTGAGAACGAATTCCATTAATGCTAACTGGAGTGCCTCGACTAATATATATTCTCTTTGATCAAAGAGCCATGCAAGAGAGCCATGTTTTTCTTTCATTATTAGAGGCTTATGGAAATTTGCTAAGATATTGAGGGGGAAAAACGATATTGGCTTCTAAGCTCATCCTTTACGACCGAAGACTATTTTAGTTTGTTAATTTCCGAACAAAGTTAACTGTTGTGGTCATTGCATGGATGATTTAGTTGCGATGAATAAAATGATCAACTTCAGCATTCACTAACACTGTGTGACGCAGTTTAATACAAAACCTTCTAGACATATTCTTTAAGAAACATTTATTAAACGACGTAAATGAGTATCACAGTTTGTATAAGGAAATTATTGAGATATGTGGACTATACACTTTTCATTTGTAGGTCATTATTTATTCACCTTGGGCATTCATATCTGGAATAATATATCATTAAATAGTTGCAGGAAGAATCAAATGGAGTCTGATGTGAAATAAATGAAATGCGTCTTCCTGCTGATGTCGTGTATTGAAGTGATATGTGACTGACAAGTTAAATGAAGGTACAAATAACTTCACAGTAAAGTGTGACGATCTTGATATGGTTAATGGTTAAAGTTAATGGTAGAAAAAAAAATCCTTTTTATATTTTTTTTATATGAAATGTAAACAAACAACTATATGACAAAGTAGTACACATACTTTATAAAATGCACATACTTTAAAATGAAAAAAGAAAAATAGCTTATCTTATATTTATACCATAAACTTATTAATAAGATTGTTTTTCATTTTATTAGTCTCTGTTTGTGCCGAAAATGTGAATGTTTGGGCAGTTCCAAGGCAACAATCTTATTTAGTCTTGAATGCAGGTCTTTAAATTCATTTCTTTCTTTAGAAAACCTTTAATGTTGCTCCTGTATTCTTGAAAATCATATTTTTTTACAAAAGATATTTTGCAATTTATAAATGTCTTTAAGCAGTTTATTTTACAGAGGTGTTGTACACGTTTTCATTGCTCTGGTTTTGTTACATCATCATCTTAAAACAGACAAAAATAAACAGCCAGAGCTCCACAAAATCCAGAGAAAACATAAAAAACATGTTACTCTTTCACTTAATTAAGCTTTCATCAATTACACATTTGCTTGCTCATTGTTTATGCATGTCTGATCAATGTCTTCTCCCGGTCACACATAAATTGATGTTTACTACTGTGCACCAAATCAAATTCCAGTGAAAGTACACTTGAGTACTTGATAAGGCACCATCTTTCAACCCTTTGCTCTCAGAACTCTCTGTAGAGGTGGACAGTGTACACTAAGAGAAAAACCCTGCTCAAAGGTTAATGCACATGAGGGCTGGTCCTTTCATCTGTTTTTACTTACAGGTCATCGCTGTCTGGTATAAAATGTAGCAGAGCTGACTAGAAGGCTTAAGGCTTATACATTTTAGGGGGGATAAACCAGTGATGTGGTAAAGCTACTATATTCCACACATTTGTAGCATTTTTTTCTGGTTAAATCTACATACAGTATATCATTTCTTGTGGTTTCTTGCACAAGCAACAGTCATGATTTATTTTAGGATGGCTATTTCAGACTAACAGCCAGAGCTGTTAAAACAATGAAAACAAATGAAAAACAATCTTATTAATAAGTTTATGGTATAAATATAAGATAAGCTATTTTTCTTTTTTCATTTTAAAGTATGACCACTGCTATGACTGCACACCAACATGGTTCACACTGTCATTCAATATGATCTTCCAGCATATCTGAATGTTGGATTAGAATTTTTAAGCACGAAAAACAACCCCACTGTGCCAGTTTAGTCACAAGTACATCATGCAGAGGATGTTCAGGGTTCTAAAATTGGCCCCACTGTGCCAAGAACCACAAAGCATTTAGATGGGAGGTCATTTTGACTTCACATCTCTTTTGATGTCAAGCTCAGAAAATTGGAAAGCAGAGAGTGATTTCAGCATCCAGAAATGTTGACTTCCTGTTGCTGATTGCCCACAAGATCAGTCTTTTTTTTATCAGGATTGACAGAGTTACTGAATACTGAACGGTCATTGATATGGAAAACAATATGGGTCATTTTAATGTTGTCGTGGTTTGAAATTAAGATATTTTTGTCAACCAAACATGCATGGTATTTTTTGCAAATTTAATGACGCAGTTCTCTTGAATTCTATATTGACCATGCTAAACATTTATAGAGTCAATTTTTATAGTAAAAATGCAAACATTTTCTATGACAGCTAATCTAAAGTCCCATTAAAATGTGGAGCATAATATGACACGAAATGACAGAAAGAAATTCTATTTTATGGATTTAGTCAGTCAGTTTCATAGTCTTTACATGTGTTATGATTCCCCAGAAGATAACAACTAAAAAATGTGTGAGCCTCTTCCACTGGGAAAATAAATAATATATAATAGAGAACGTCACATGGTTTAAAGTGGTTCCTTTGATTTCTAAAGTCTATGCAGGAAGGTACAGCAGTGCTATAAGGAGATTAAAAAATACATCAAGGTAATATTACTCCCCCCATAATCCTTCAGTTCTCACTTACAGTAGAGCCCAAACCAGACAAGTCTGTCAGGTTTTCTTCATTTAGTATGAGTCCCTGATGCCCACTCTCAATCATAGCCGTGGTTGTACTTCTCTTATGCAGCTCCAGTTGGCTTTTTTCCATAACCTAGTCATACTGCCTATGCGTTAATGCATCATAGGTATCTAATAAGTTCCCAAAAAGGAGTGCAGTGCACTGGTGAAAATAAAAATCATATGCCAGACCAGCTGACCTTAGACTACTTTTTTTTCCAAAAGGGATGCTTATATAAAACCCTGCTAAAACAATTTAACCTAATATCAGTGTGTGCTGTTTTTATGCTATATAAGAATTTATCGCTATATTAGCTAAGCAATTGGTGCACGGGTCCACCTGACAATCGGTGGACCCGTGCAGTTGTCCAGTGGTATCCCCGCGAGCAGAAAAGACCACTCGGAAGGCCTCCAAGACGGTGGAGAGACGAGATAGTCAAAGCGATTGGAACTACATGGATGAGGAAGGCACGATCCAGAAAGGAATGGACAGCGTACTGTGATCAGCGGTGTCGACTCAACGCCCGATAGACTGGTCGGTCAAGGTGATCAAGGTGATTAGCTAAGCAACATCCTAAAACCACAGATTAATCAATGTACAGATTAATTGTGAATCATGCATTATGTGCGATTAATATGTGGAAGGCTATGGCAGAGTTGCAGCTTATGCAGAGTGACATGATCTAGCTACCCGCAAGTCTATGCAGTAAGTCATTATAAGTGAAGCTAATCAGTTTTTGTTCAATGAAATGAATTATGATTAGCGCATCTACATAAAAACTATCCCACAGTTATTTTTGTTAAGCTTAAATGTGGATTTTTTTCATAATTTTACAGTTGCAAGAATGTTTCCTTTACTGTGGCTTATAGTCATTTTACAGCAGTGTAGCGGGTTAACCTGTGTCTAACGATGCACCTTCACTGTTTTAAAATCACTGTAACTTACGGCTTATTGCCATGAGTGGCTTATCGTAAATCATACCTGCAGTGCTTTGTGAGCCTGTCACTTCCACTCTCAGTGCAACATACTAGTGCATAAAAACCTTTTTTCTCACAAAGTGGAAGAACTTGTCACTGACAAACATTTGCAACTTAGAAGCTGAGCAATGCCTACCTGAAGAATTATTACGCCAGTTGCAGCACTCACTGCATCAGTAAATGCAACCTCTCAATATATCACACCTCTGAGAGGTGCTATATTGTCTGTTTTACTGCTATCCACACAACAAATTCATTATTTTCGAGTCAGGTACCCCCATGGCAGTTCCATGTCTACAGCAGGGGGAAGTTAGAACCTTTCTGCTTACAACGTAGTAGAATCAATAGCAGATGACATAAAGACATATGTTGGTGTATCAGACATGCATCTTGGCAATAACTCACAGGTAATTTGTTCATAAATCTACATTGGGTTGATGACCACACAAGACACAACCTCATAGCTTTATCCTTGATGCACAAACACTTACTATTTCTACTGCAAATTTAACTGCTAATGCCAATTAACAACCTCATAGCTTTATCCTTGATGCACAAACACTTACTATTTCTACTGCAAATTTAACTGCTAATGCCAATTGTGTTACAGACATGACTGACATTCCAAATTTTGTCATTTGTTTTGTCATTTTGTCATTTCCCTTTCGAGGGAACTCAGCGCCAAGTCTAGTCTGACTGGTGTCTGAATCGCACGTCAATCTTACAAAATGTCTATTTTTATGACCCATTAGAGGAATCCAACATTTTGGCCTTGCTATGGTTCCACAAGGTGCACACAAGACTATAACAGGGCACCTGGAGAGCATGTCATCAGCTTTTTTAACAAAAAAAAATAATCATTTATCTATCACACCTGTTGAAGTGTCATGGAACCAGATTTAAAGAACTTCAGGAAGTTTGAGCCTTCATGATTTTTGACATTTGAGGATACACACAACCTTTTGTGTGATTTGTCAGAAAGCAAATTACATTTATCCTCCATTTATCTTTCCAATACAAAATACTGTACCTTTTAAAACTCAGCTAGAGGAATTTTTGTGATTTACTGTTTTCTACATTCATTTTCTACATAAATATTTTCACGCTTAAAATTCTTACAAACAGTATTTTTTGGCATAATGATATTATTACCAATTAGAAAATAATAACTTTATTACTTCCTTGTTGATCTTTAACCTTGAAAGGGCTTTCTAACATATTTTTATTCTTTTAAAATATTATGGAGAGATATTCTTTTAAAATTATTTATATTAAAAAATAATTCTTTTGGTTTAGATTTTTATGCATTTATTAATCCGTGTGCTTGTGTTTAGTTGGTTAAGTTCATTAAAAACAAAATAATAAGAAAATGTTTATACACGATTGACAAAGACGTTCAACAAAGGCAGGGGGACGTACAGTATTTCTTTTCAAGTACAAAAGAAACTTTAAATTAATTTAAAAGAAAGGTGGACAAAACTATACAGATGTAAATGACCATAATTATTATAGAAGGCGCTGAGCTGCAAGTGGCTGAATAGGGTGGATTTTTTTATTCAAAAGCTTTTTTTTTTTCAAAGTGTAGGGACATATTTTGAAAATGACCCAATTATCCTACATAATGTAAAGAACATTCTGTGAAAATCTAACCTTAATATATTTATTATTCATTAAGTAATTTTGACCATGTCAAAAATTCAATCATTGTGAATTTATTGGTTAAAACCAAACTTTGTTGCTCCTAATCTAAAAATTTAATTATGCTACTTTAGCCTGGTTTTCAGAGGCAGTCACATATAATTCAGATGATGTTCTGTCACAATTTTGCTAATACCTATTTAACCAACAGCTTTTTATCTGCAAATGTCTCATTTTTGTCAAAGTGATCCCTATAAATGTCAAGATATCTCATTAAATCTCTGTAAAAAGAAATGTAATGATTTATTTTGTGATGATTTCTCTTATTCTATATGACTTAAATCTCAATATTTCTTTCTTTTTAATACTTTCTTTTTTCCTAACTTAATATACAGAGACAAGTGAAAGTATTTTCACTTCCTAAAAGGTGTAAAAACCTGCTGTGGCTCTGTGCTTCTATGAAAACATAATTCTTCACAGTTCATAGTTCTTCTGACCATGACGACAAGCTCAACATAGCAACACTTTCTCATCCAATGGCACAAATGTGAAGTGGGAGTACCTGTGTGCAGTCTTTTTTTACAATTTTTAAACACAAGTCGCACCACAATGACACCCTTCGCCTTAAAGAAGTTGTGCAAAGATATTTTAAAGCTCATTAACTATTAACTGATATTTTGCAACTAGTCAAGATCACCAAGTCTAACACTAGTATCCTCATTTTCCAGCACCTATCTCATGTAATAGACTGCACCTTTTTTCTTTTGTTTGGACTATATTTAGATAGTAAGGAGAGATATTTGCATGCATCCTGCAGAGGTGGGACGACTGACTCTGACTCAGATGTGTCTGCGTGCTGTATGGGGGAGACAGCGGGCTTCTCTAATTGGGCCGCTGTCAGTCAGCTAAAAGCAGTAGGAGACATGGATTTTTGCGGGCGTGCGCATGGTGGTGGTCCAATATGTTTACAACCATGACAGGAAGGGAGCACATGTGGGTGTAATCCTGTACCTCTGCAGGAGAGCTTTCTGGCCTGGTTGAGACGAAGAGAGACACTGATAGAAAGAGAGAGAGACTTCCCTAATGCTGAGCCGCAAGCAGTCAAGTGTTGCAGTTTAGCACAAAATGGAAGCTGTGGGGAGTCATATGACGAAAATAAATAAGCCTGCAGTTGTCATGGTGTGGGTTTGTGTGCACCTGTGCAAGGAGCTCTGGGAACACAGATGTACAATATTAAATGCAGATTAAATGCACTGATTTTTGTTTAGGGTAATTGTCATGGGGATAATTAAAGGTAATGTGTGTGGTTTTGGCATATCAAATGCCACAGAACAGAATAATTGAGGAGTGTTTGCAAAACCTTATTTTTTTTTTCTTTATTTTTTTAATTCTGTCTTTTATTGGTCTGATAAACAGATTCGACCCCAAACTCATAGTATTGTTTGAGCTAAAGTTAGTGCATTACTCAAATACAAACATGTTTTAATAATATGTTTTAGTATAGTTTTCGCATTTTAAACAAGGCTAGGAGGAAATATTTTAATATTGGAAAAGCAAAAGTTGCAAGTAGACAGCTTTGCATCCCATAACTCAATCACTGCGTGTCTGCATGTTTTTTTTTTCTTTTTTCTTACTCTTTCATTTGCTTTTCACTTGCACATCTATCTTGAAGAAAAAGAGGCTCAAGAGGGACAGATTAGATGAAAATATGTGTGAAGTGCTCTATTTTTCATGAGTCAGCTGCAGGGCAGGTCTGAGAAATGCAGCAGTAATGTGGAGAAGTAGAGCTACACAGCAGTCACTGTTAATGCAGCACACTACAGGAAAGCGCTTATGAAGGACTTCTGACTTAAATTTTATGACATCAAAAAGCTGATCGCATGCTGTCTTATATTAAGTAGTACATATCAAATTCAAAACAACAAAAAGCTCAAACAAAACTGCATTAGTAATTCAGAAGACCTGGAACCATTTCTTGACTGTTTCTTTCTGATCTGACCTAAACATGACATTGGTGCCATTATATGTATATATTAGCAAAAATGAATATTAATGTATTCAATTATTTGTTGATATAAATGTTACCACATTTCAAAGTACTTTTTTGTCACATTTCTGTCTGTTCTTCAAACAAAGATATGATTAATATGACAGGATTCTTTATGACACTGGTCAGGACTTTCTTCATCAATCACTACTTGCTATTTGAAACAATTGTGATTTTTTTTATGTCTTCCTGCACTAATAAAAGTCAAACTAATCTGTAATGACATGTGGGTGAATTAATAACGACAGCATTTTGTTTTGGGGAAACTAATCTTGTAATCTGGAAAATAAATAAATAAACTCATATTTTGTGTACCTGATAATGCATAAAGATGATGCCCTCATGCATCATGATGAGCTTCATGTGTCAACTGTGTTCATGTTATCTATTCACATATAATAATATGCATGCAGCAGGCACTATTAATATTCTGCTCTATATTTCCTATTTTGTCTTCTCATTAAAGACTTGTTTAATTCTAGTCAGTTTTGGACTCAGTGTCTACAATGAGACAGCACAAATACTGAGTATGCTCGATGGCTCCGAATCAATTAGATTTTAGGGGGTCCTGCAGCTGTTCGACAGAAACAAACTAACACATTAAACAAATGTCCACAAAATATCCACCTCCTGGGAGACGATGCATTAGGACTGTTTAGATTTATTTCAAAAGTTATAGAATGCTGACGATAGAAATTTGGTGATGGATGGTACAATAATTAATGTTTAAATTAATTGGTTAATTAACTGGTTAATGATATGCTGACTGTGTGATGACCTCCACTATTAATGTTTAAAGTTGTATTGCATCACAGTGATCAGGGTGTTCTTTTTTTTGTTTTGTTTTTGTTTCATTAGACACTAAAACATACATCAACATGACAGCATTAAAATGTAACCAAACAATGTTCAGCCCATATGACTTTGCAGGTTGTTTGTTACAGTTCCCTCAAATACGACCCATAGAAGTGTTTACAATATTAGCCACAGAAACCTTTACTTTAATACATTGTGGGATTTAGTCTTAGCATTGCTTTAGCAGCACAAAGATGAAAGTTGCTTATCCAAGAATCATCCAAATGCATTAATGCAAAAGCAAATATTGCGAATTAACATTGTAAAATGGTAAGCATGTTAATGGTTCCATTGTAAAAATGGTAATGGTTCAAACATTATTTTTAAACAAACACGCATTTTGATTGGTTACAAAAGTCAAATCTCATTTCATGACAACAAACGCTGTTTTTTTACAACAGCATCAGTGCACTTAACTCTAAAAAATAACTATAGATCGTTGTAAGGTGCTTGAACAAATAATCAATAGGGCTGATTTGTGCACAGGCTCTAATGACCTATGTCGATAATACATGTATAACTTTCTATTAAAACATATGAAGATATCTTTGCAGGAATACCCTATAAATATATTTGATTTGCCAAGGTCAAAAAAGCCTTGCAAGGTTATGCAAAAGTCATCATCTGACTGACCAGCAGTAGACCAAATAATTTGTCACACCTTTCCTGTGGCAAACAGTAATTACACACTTTTGCTGAGTGCAGTTTTGAGAGCAGATATTCCTGGTGGGCTTTCGCAGGGCCATACATTCTCAGGTCGATGACATTTTCAATGAATACATATCGGTGCTTTCTGGAAATGAACATCAGTCCAGCTTCACCTGTGGTCAAGTGGCTCACTTATCACCCACATTCATTATTAGCTCATGTGATACGCCAAGGCTATGACAGTTCTGTCATGTTCCCTCTAAGAACACAAACTGGCATCCATCTTCTACTGCAGCTCAAATAAAAAGTCTTATAAATGTATGTACTACTATAAGTTCATGATAGAGAACATAAGATAAACTGAAAACATGCCATTTATTTATTTGAATGATCACAGAGTGCATTTTCAACCTTAGTTTTCTTTTGAATTTAAATTTTTGTATCTGTTTATTTGTGGACAACAGCATTTAACCCACAACACTGTGTTGTGATATATTTAGATGCTCTTATGATCTCAGTGTTTGTGTATCTTGTGTAAGAAACAATCAGATGTTGGAAGCCCTAAACACAATTTCCATTTAATGAGGATTAATCTGCATAAATAGTTGACTTTATCTTATAAAATAAATCTTAAAATGATGAAGACTTTTTTTATTTTCAATGGCAAAGAAAGTGGGCTGGGATTTATTACACATCAGGAACTGACTGGATGGTAAAAATAAGGAATGATGCCATACCTGATTGTGAGTTACTCTAGCTGTGGATTGTGGTTGACTACTGTCTTACTTTTCAAAAGGTTTTTTTTGACAGGGACATGAAAGGGGAGATCACTAGTTTTTACCCTAGTGACTAGATTTACAGGACCTTATATTGTCTAATAGACCATGCAGCAGTTCATTCAAACAAAATTCAACCTAAACAATTTAAACATGTCCCCTTAAAAGTTTAAAATGTAAACTCCAAAATAACTAAGGTCTCTTAGTGTTTTCATGTCACATGCCACTTTCTAATAATTAACAACACATCTGCATTAAAGGTCTGCATTAAAAAATAAATCAAAGGATGTATGCTTTCATGGCTCATGATTGTGTTAATATATTTGGATATTCTTGTCACAATCCTGTCCTTCTGTTTTGTGTCTGGGAGCACATGGTTTGTTTATGTGGGTCATGTGCTGTCATGTCATAACCCAGTCCCTTGTTTCCTGATTAATTATTTATTTTTTGTTTTATGCTCCACACCTGACCTGTGTAATCATTATGCCCTCTGACAGTTGTTTTCAGGGTCTCACTGAAATGATAAACCCTCACTGTAACTTTGATTTCTGCAGTGTTCGCAGATTTTGTTTTAATTACTCTTAAGAAATGCCCTCTATAGTGCCGCTTGTCAGCCATAAAAATCATTTCTGTGGTGAAGAAAGTTATTTCTTAATATTATGAAAACTTTTTTACATGCACTGATGAATCATTGCTCCGTAAGTCATTTTTATTTCGTGTTGACTTTGAAGTCTAAAGGACATTATTTTGTTTCGGAATATATTTCAGTAAATGGATTTAATTAGTAAAATTGTTTGTGGCATGCATTTCAAACTGGTACATTCACTTTAAAATTGAATATTTATATGCCCAAATTCCATCTCTATACATTCAGCCAACATAAAGGAAGGTTTAGTGAATGTAAAGGGTTTGTCATTATTATATTTCCTTGACGTAACGCTCCATTGTACACTGCCTATTTTAATACATAAAAGCTGAAAGGAGCAAATTAAATCTTTTTTGTGCAGTCTTACGTAATCTAAATTTAAAGAGTCAGCTGGAACTTCTCCAAAATCGAGATTCCCTACTGCAAGTTTTAGGTCAGGTTTGGCGGAATAAACATTTGTATGCATGCCGAATATTTGGACTGTTAATCAAGCTTTCTTTCTGAGTGTCAGAGAAGGTTAAGTAGCTTTTCAAATAAGAAAGTCTAGATTGCTTCCAAATTGGAGACCTTGTACAATCAAAATGGAGAGGACCTTGTGGTCACTAACAATAATAAATTGCATTCAGTAGCAAGAGTTCAGCAAAACAAAGTACACAACAAAGTATTTCGGTACGTTTCAACTCTTTCTTCTGTTGGAAGAAAGTTTTATCACTGTTAGTCTTTGATCTACATTTTAAGAGAATTAAATTGCAAGCAAAAGCATGCTATGAAACTTTATGTTTCATGTTGCCCTGTAAACGTGTGCAGGTTTTGCAAATGCATTTCCTGCTTAATGTACATTCAGCACGTTTCAGTGTCGGTCAGGTCAGTGCATTACATTAGTGTTCCTATTCAAATGGAAAATATAGGGAAGCAATAACCTCTCACTCTGCATAGAGAGATATCAGCATTCACCATTAAGCAATAACTTGACTACCAGTACAATAGCAGGTGAAACGATTGTAGGGATGCATGATCTCACATGCATGCAAAAAACCAACATAAAACCTTTCACCACATGGGAGTATTATTGTTTATTATGCAGTGTACAACAAATCTACAGTATGTTTTTCATAAAACGTCACAATTTATTTTGTGTGATAGGAGAGAATATCAATTTCCTCAAAAAAAAGTATATTGCAATATTATTGTGCACTTATGATTTATGGCATGAATTCTGGTCCATTTCGCAGCATATTCTGGCCAAGATTACTGTATTAGACCGGTGCAGAAAAAATGCATTTGTAACATGACACAAACAGTACAGAAAACAGAAGAAATCAACTGATGTGATTTTTGTCCAAAGCTATGTTAAAGCTAAATTATGTCAAACAAAAAATTAACAGAATATACAATTATACTCCTAAAAATGTAGTTTACTATGAGTATATTTTGGAGTTTCCAAGCTAGGAACCTGGACAACTTTTTACTGGCAGATTCAGTGATTTTTTTTCTTCATCACACAAGGTCACACAGCACCAGTCTAGTCCTTTTAAACATGGCTTTGTTTCCCAGTGATAAAAGCCTTTGCCATTCTGAAGAAGTTGCCATTCTGAAAATCTAATCAAAGTTTGATTGTGATTTTTGCAGGCGTTTTTCAGTTTTGTGTGCTGTATGGATCAGACAGTCAGTAAATGGTCTGTGGGCGAACCGTCTGAGACCGACACTATCATTGCACTGTCTGGAATGTATCAAATTAGCTCTCGATGATGAATTTGGTAAATTCCACATTGCAAGCTTCTCACTGAAGATACAGCAGTGCAATTTAAACATATCTGTAAACTAATAAAGACATGTCAGCTAGTAAATAATTGTATGGGTGTGCTAAATAACAATAGTTAATCTTTAAATCTGCTTGTCCGGGGCTTACAGAAAGACTAAAGCCTATCCTAGCATCTTACTAACCTTCTGTTGTGTGGAAACAGTAGTTCTAGTACAAAGAGTGCAAAAATTGTCATAAACTACTTCCGCAATAAATGTTTCGTACCACAAAAGCACATGCTATATAGTGTAACCTTGTCCACAAACAAAAATATGACGATTTAAGACTAAATGGGGGTAGATTGTAAAAATATGATAGCTGACATCCAGGAAAAGTGGTTGAAATGACAGTAATCGTGGGATATAATAGGGCCCTTTTTTAAAGGTTTTATTTCATTTGTTGAGAAGTATTACAACAATTGCTCACAGATGGCTGGACTAATGCTATGAGGACACATTCAAATCACAATGCTCAACAGCTCAGAGTCAAACCCTTTGACGCAAATAAAATCTACACTTTTTTTATGAATGCCTCAGTTTACATAATCATTTTTTTCATATTTGTGCGTGCGTTTCATGTGCAGGTGCCTTTTAAATAATCAAGCTAGCGTGATGTGCTTTATGAATATGTTATGTGTAAATATACTAGTGCTCTTCCACTTTATCAGCATTACAGACATCTGGTGTGATCAATTCCCATCAATATACAAATACGTTCCTCATTTATCAAGTCAATGACTTAATGGTCAAACATTACAGACAAATTTATATGTGCATTTGGCCAACAGCCAAATACAATATGTGAACAAGCTAAATAACCCCCAATAAGCAATTATGGCAATATAACAAAATGATTTATTAATGCACTTTTAATAAAAAACTAAGTGAAATAACAGTACAGTGTGTATCTTCTTTATACGTGGAGTTGTACAAAATGTTCAGTAGCAAAGTGCACTATAGTATATCAAATATTATTTCCCATAATGCAGTCTGTTAGACTTGACCTTCCTTCCAAAGGAAGTGAATAAACCAACAGATTCTTTCTCTAAATAGCATCTTTCATCATTGGCAGACAAACGAACAGTAATATTTCCTTACAACAGGAAATTTGGTCGTTTGTAAAGGGCTCTAGAATTAAATTGGATTTATATTTTTTGTCAGTCTGCTGCCTATCACGTCACAGCTCAGCACCAGCGAAGAGCTTGTGCAGTTTTCTGTGATGCCTTTAGCCAATAGTTGCCATGACATCATTTTCAGCTCTACCTTGACAGCAAATATTTGATTTTGATACAGTAGATGTTTACAAGTGACCAATTTTTTCAAGGGCTCTAAAAAGTGTGAAATGGACTTTTGCATGTCTACTGCCTTTCATATTATAGCTCACGCACAGCAGGACAACTTGCTAGTGGAGGCTTTTAGACTGTACGCATTCTTATTCAGCCTTATCAGGACGTGATTACTGCGCAGCTCCAAACTGATTAGTCACACAATGTTAATGGCTCAAGTGATTGGCTTAAAAGTGTACTCAGGACTGAATGATAATTATCTTATAGGTTGCATATTTCTTGAATAATGCGATGGCCAAGCAAGACAGCCGTAAATGATAAATGCTAATGGAGCGCCATCTCTAGCTAGTTCAGACCATTCTGGATAAAATATTGCAATTTGTTGGAGATTTGCACTTCTTCAGATTTTCAAAATTAGTGGAACAGGACAAACTCAGATATTGAAACACATTACGTGTGTCAGATTTACGCACTGTATTTAATTTGTTTTCTCATTTTTATGCATATGAAATGCAATCTCATTTAAAAGAATAACTCCTGACCTGTGATTTTTTATCATCTGAAGATGCGTGATCAACAGAATATGTCCCAGTTTGACCTTTTTCAGAAATCCAAGATGAAGGAAATACTGACAGTGGTATCACACAATCCCATTTTGTTCAAAAACTCCTTTTTTTAAATTATAAAGACTGTAAAAAATATCATTAAAGAGTAACAGTGCATGTTGGATTTCTTATAATAAAAACCCCTATAGCCCTGGAGGGTGATGTCATAACATTTCAAACTTAGCTCATGTCCAATGTCATTAATCCGATACAAACACTGCGCATACAGACTAATAAAAAAAGGTGTTTTTTACATAAACTCTAAATGTTGAGATTATCATAATTAGCTCTATTAATATGCAATTAATATCCCCTCCAGTTGTCCAGTCTACTGTACCAAAATCTCACATTTCATAAACTTCATAGAACAGCTAAATATCAACAGCTTGATGCTGCAGATTGCGAGAAATGCAGACAAGTGTGGTTAAGTTGTTTTGATATGTGTACCCATTGAAAGCAGCTTTAATAAGCGCCTGAAGTGAGGTTCTGGTGAAGGCATACGATTGGGCGTATCATAATTACACAAGCGCCATTAATAGCACAGCACACAATATGACACAGCTGTTATTGGAGATTAATCTGAGATGGAGAACCTGAGTAAACAAAAATAAACAGCGAGCACAGTGAAGACATCTTCACAGCTGTTCTTACTCCACCGAATGTCATTTGTTTATATTCACAATTACATTCATTTATTTAGCAGGTGCTTTTATCCCAAGTGACTTACAAATGAACTCGTATGTGTTCATGTAGGACAGCCAGTACCCAGGTCTTATTTCCCTCCTCCCAGTAGGTGTCGGTGAAGTTTTTGAGTGTTATAGATAATGTGATATTATATTCCACACAAACATTGTTTTTGTATTTGTTATGGAAAAGAGCCTACATGATAAGTTGATATGGTAAGTGCTTGTGATTTGGTTTGCTGTATAATACACAGAAATTTCTACATTGAGTTTTAACTCAATATTTTTCAACTTTAAACTTTTTGGTCAGGAAACATTTTTTTTGACCACAGCATACTTTTTAAACAGACTTGAAAAATATGTCTGCATTAGTGGAATAGCACTGGAATGGTTTAAATCATACTTATCTGATTGTTTTTAATTTGTAGCAATAATCAATGAGGTGTCACACCCATCACATGTCCAGTACGGAGTGCCACATGGCTCAGTGTTAGGGCCTCTGTTCTTCATCCTGTACATGCCACCCCTTTGGAGCCCTAACTAGGAGACACTGAAGTAGTTTTCATTGCTATACTGATGATACTCAACTCTATATTTCTTTGAAGCCTCACGAAACACAACAGTTCACCACAATGATGGAATGCTTAGGCGATATAAAAAACTGGATGAGTAGCAACTTTCTGTTGTTAAACTTGGACAAAACAGAAGTGTTATTCATTGGAATGAAAACTGGCATGCATAACAACCACAAAGTGTCTAACTATTGAAAGCTGTAAAAACTATTACACGCTGTGTAAAACTAGTGTAGAGGAATTAAAAAAGTGTTCTACAAACAAAAACTTGTTGTTTACTCTTATTACTGTAGCAATATTATTTACAATGTTTTCTCACCGGTAAATAAGACATGACGTATTGGAACCGATTCAACACAGCTTCTGGTCTGTGCGCGTTTAAAGCTGCCATCCTAAAGTTAGCATTTTCTGAAATCTTCTACCCTTCCCTCATTATTATTGATGATCATTCACGCCTCCTCACATATGGCCTTTATAAACAAAAAGTAACTTTTTGAAATTTAAATCAATATATTGTTTTTGTAAGTAAGTGAGCAGGATGAATTTTACATCATTTTGAAGCAAAAACTATAGGTTACAAAATCCACTTCTCAAAAGTCTTGTGGGCAAATGTTTTAAATGTGTTTTGTGGCCTTATTTCAGTAACTTATGTTTTTTGTATAATCATGCATAAATGTTATTTTCTCCAAAATAAACTTGTAGACATATGCTGCTCACATATTAATGTAACCCAGTTTGTGCTGATTATAGCGTAATCAGACTTTAGCCATTTATATTTTTAAAAGCAACAGAAAAATGCACAAATGTTAGGGTATGCCAAAACTTCTCCAGGGCCCCAAAACACTCTCAGACCCCAGCCTTCGGTGCTCATGCCCACTTCTGTTATTGACAGATGCCAATACATTAGCATTAGCGACATGCTAATACTTACACTACTGAATAATCACCGTTTTAATCATACATACAGTGTGTCTTTTAAGCACATTGTTAGTTTAGTTTAGTTGCCTAGTTGTTTAGTTAATAAGTAAAAGAGTAAAGTGTGTTTTACTCTAGTGGTGGCTGTCTATGTCCTGCAGGTTTGAAACAGTTTAATATTGCTTCCTGCTGCTCTGCTGGATGAATCTCTTTAACGGGGCTCTGATGCTGGGTCTCAAACATCTACAGTATGTCATGCATGTCATAACTAAAATTAAAAAAATAAAATAACTGAGACTAAGACTATGTTCACATTATTTCAGATAAATTAAAAATAAAAAGTTTCATCTAAACTGACATTTCTGAAAACATATTTTTTCATTTTTTTTATTACATTTAAATTTGACAGGTATCGCTATACATATGGAGTGGATGTGCCATGTCTGTTTATTTTCCCTCCCGTCTCACTTCCTTTTTACTTTCACTTTAGCAGACACTGCCATTGGTCCAGAAACCTGTCAGTCACCGTAGCATCCAATTTAATCCAAAATTTTAAGTGCACTATGCATCAGACAGATTGTGAATATGTCCACTCAGTAGGACATATAACATTTCTTACCCATCAATCCCCTAAATTATGGCTTCGTTATGTATGGTGTGCATCCATTTCCGACCAGGTGGAGTGGTCTTAGTTCAGTGGGTGATGTGTCACTAATAGCTCCATGGCCCACTATAACAATTAGCTCACTGCTGTCTGTACTCAGCAGCTATTTGGCCCCCACCAGACACCCCACCTCCACAGCTGGGCTTGAGGGCTAATGTAATATAATAGAAATCATGTGATCTGAAACGAACACAGAAAACACAGAACACAAGAAAAGCACTACCCTTCAATTCGCATGTTACATTCACACTTGAAATGTTACAGTATTTACTTTTCTAGTATCTCCAACCTGTTTTAAAGGGTCCTTTTGTCATATTTGCCTTTCCATAGCCAAAAGGGTCATTTTCACGAAGCTAACGAACCCTTTAGTGCGGTTACATGTCTATTTAACAAGTCACAGTTACATCGGAGTGGTGCTTAATGCACATGTTTTGACACAGTATCCGGCAGCGCTTGTATGCAGGCAATTTCATAAAATAAATAAAGTGAATAAAGTACATATTTAGCTTGGGTCATTTCCCACAAACCCTGGTTTCTAATGTTTCTTCAATGTCATGACAATAAATGTGACAAAAATCCCTCCACATGCAAGTCATAACTGCTAATAAGTAAAAGTATAATTATGCATTATAAAAAATGTGCTCCTACCATTTGCATCTTTTGGAAAGTATGTATATAACTGCCACTCCTCTCACTAAAATGTCTTATTGTTCAAATGTCAGGAAAAAAATGTTGTGGGTGCAATGCCTACTAACAGTGTTTAAATGCAAATGACTAAAAACAGGACAAACAAAAAAACATAAGCACTTTAAAGCTGCAAACCAAGCAGTCATCCGTTATCATACCATTTTATGCAAACAGACATATGAGATATTGAAATTACTGCTGTAAAAAGTGATGATGCACCACTGTGACACAACCTCTGACATTGAAAGAATGTAGATTTTAAAACCGAAAGTTGTAAACGGTACAAAATTTTTTTTCCTACAATTTAAATAACAGATGCTAATATTGTCTTCTGTGGAACAAAAACATCTTTATTAAAATATAAAAAATTGTGGTGTGTTTTAATACTACTATATATTCCATGTGAACAGATATTATTAGAAGAAATGAGATGTAGAAATGAGAGACTTTTTGTCTAAATGTGCCTTTGGAAGTATGCAATCCCTAATGTCACAAAATGCCACTGCACACACAGATGGAGGAAACACTGGGCTGTGTTCTGAGTTCTTTTTTTAAACAACAGCACACATTAACCACAAGCACACAAATGAACAGACAGCAGGACTCTGGTCGGAGGCTGCTCTCACTCAGGTCCTGAATATGACACAGGGAAGACCAACAAGCTTTGAGCCTTTAACAACCTTCACTGACAAGAGTGTTAAGTGGGTTCGGGTTGTAATTAATATTTGATAAAAAAAATGGAAAAAGTTCAAGCTTACTAAGTGGTGTTTGCTAATTCAAGCACTGGTTTATGCTGTAGTACTTTGCTGAATTTTTTGGATGAAAGAATAACTTGAAAATTAACTTCACATATATCTTGAAATCAGAAAATCATAGAGACATGCGGCGGTGACTCAGAATACCCCATAATCTGCCTAGCAACCATTCAGAGTGCCCTAGAAATCCACTTGCAACATACGGACAACTGCAGCAAGCACTGAGTTTTGCACAGGTAAGCATACTCAAATAACCATATATTTTATATTTGTTTATATTTATATTTAAAACTACAGATTATTCTATTATGATATATATATATATATATATATATATATATATATATATATATATATATATATATATATATATATATATATATATTACTGATAAAAACAGTTTTGAATCATACAGGAAAAGACAAAACTAAGGCCTTTGAAAAAGTTTTACATTACACTTTGAATATCTGTACATTTATATTTGTTAAAAAGACACTTTTTTATTTATCAAAGCGTTTACAACTAAAATCTATGTGTCCATCTTGCATGTTGTGTATTTTATCTGCACTTGTACATGATATCAGAACATTGCTGCAATGCCCAAATGACTGATATCTTTGAAATAACCCGACACATCTCTGGTACCTCATTAAACCCTATCACTGATCAGCAATCAGATGAAGCCTAAATCGGATTTCTGCATCATTCCCATGCACTTTTTCATTTATCGATCCGATTGTCTTATCAGGTGTGGAGATAAAGGTAAACAGCTGTGTATCTTGTGAAGATAGACCACTAACAGCAATACTGAAAAATTAGAAACCAAACAACTGATAAGATCACTACTATATATACTATAATATATTAAATACAAGGTCTGCAGATGGCTTAAATCAAGTAAAAAATGTATTTGACCCTACACATTTGAATCGTAAATATGATCTTAGCATTAGTATGTAATATGTGCAACATATGTACAGCATATGATTACTGACTTTTTATTCATCCTAGATTTTATCAGCTTCTAATATTTGTACAAATTTCCTAAATTAAGCTAGTGAGGATGCTTGTGATATTAAGAGAAAGTGTGAAATAACAATCCTTAACCTCATTTATCTCATTTCCTTTTCTAATTATTCACTCTTTCTGAACATGTAATTTACTTCATGCACATGCACACTTTAGCTAGATTAAACCTTCAAACCAATCATTGGAATGAGTAATTCTTTTAATGTCTGGTCTGCAAATTTAGTGAGAAACCATGAGACCATTTCTTTCCTACAAAGTCAAAGAGCTTTTAAACTTCTTCCCATTACCTGATAGCTTTCAGTTGTGCTTTTCGGTTCTTTTCAGTTGTGTTCAGTCTAAGAAATGACCTTTAGGGAAAGTCTTACTTTTGCCTGTGGAGTTCACGACAAAATTAGTCAAGATGGAGGGCTCTTTATTATATTGGTCTACTGTATATGAGCCTCGTAGAAATGCCAAATTCGACTGACATTGTCAGTCAGAGGAATTGTTTCTAATACTAATTCTATTTCAACCAGCTCATTCCCGCTTGGTAGAAAATCAGTTGCACTAAATCTGCCTTTGAGGAAATTACACAATTGAAATTCTACCACCACAAAGTCTTTCAAAGCCGCAATCAGACATAACTTTGCATGGATGCTTCATTGCTGTGAAGACCAATAGTTGCTTTACTATTTTCTTTTAGCTATGACCCTCAACTAAACGTCCTTCAGGTATAAACAAATATCTTTGCTACTATACCCTTTTGGTTCAATAAAGTCCGTATATACAAGGATGTTGGAAACGCATTGTAGATTGCTTTAAAAAAAAAAAAGATTTCATCCTGCAGCATTTGTCTCAATGAGTTCTGCTTCAAAACAGTGGGATGCTGAATAACTGTATGCATAAAAAACAATTTTAATTTCCTACTCTGAGAACAGTTATTTTCTGTGGCCTTTGGATTTTCGGGTGGCAATATTAGTTTGATGAAGAATGATGAAAACAAATGAGTGTTGCCGAGAGCCCTGGGTAAAATTGCAGATGTTATTTCCTATTATCAAAAGTGCAGACTCCAGTTTAATACAAAAGCAGTTTGGTTTGTTGCCCTGCAGGACAGGAAGTAGATCAAGTTGGAAGTGAGATAAAACGTGTTGAAGAACCAGAGGTGCTCTGATGGTTTCAGCAAGGAGAATCAGGATTTTTGCTAACTTGATCTTATGCAATGGACATATTCCATTAAGTTTTATTATAATAAGATATAACTTTACATAAACAAGTCCTTGCCTACAGCATCATATTCTGTGTTTTGCATTGTATATAATCATCCTACAGCCAATGACCTAATGTCAAAGCTAATTTAAAAAGGGCACTTTATCTTTATGTAAGGGATAATGTACATCGTGCAGGTTGTTATTACAAAATAAAGGCTGATCAGGAGCACTGAAAGGGTGTATTTTGCAATAACTACCTGATAGATGTACACAACCCTTCTATTACATTTTTATCTTCTACTTGCCACACAAGAAAGTTTTTGGACACAGTATTGATGACATTCGTAACAAATTCAAACCTGGTTGAGAGTTGACTTAACCTGAAATGTTTTGAATGCCCAAAATACAGTATTGTATGTAATAAAGGCAGTTTAATCATTGTCTAATTTTCCTAAAATAGTGCCAGTTAAACCTGCAGTGATATTATACTTAGATACTACAGTCATTTGATTATTTAGGCGAGTCAAACAAGACCAAGATGCAGTATGTAATAGAATTAGGCTATTTCAACATTCAAAAGATAACTGCGTTCATTCTGAGTGCATGTTCATATGCTGATGCCATAGCAAACAAACAGCATTCAGTATAAATGAAAAATAAATTATGCGAACAATCTGCAAATAAGCCAGCATGTGGTATCTGATAGAGGCCACTGCAAAATTGTAACAGACAAACACAAGTGTGTTGTGAATAAACAGTGAAACTCATCAACATAAGTGAGTTCAAACTTAGCCCATCATCTCCAGTCTGGTGCACATGAGCCCCTGCAGACTGTTATCTGTGCATCCATACTGTGCTTGTTGTGGGGATCATAGACAAACGGATCCAATGGTCTTATGCTAGTTGGATCACAAGACTGACCATGTTTGGAAGCATAATCCTGAACAGATTGTGTGAAAGCCTCAGAGACAAATGATCAGTGTGTAGACACTAGCAGAAAAAGGTTCTGCAGTATGACCCAGTTGAGCAAAAAATCTCTTTTTAAAATAACATCAGATGTCCAACAGTTCTTATCTAAACAGTTCGAAATTTGGCAGAAACTATTTTTTTGTAATTAGGATAAATGGAAATGCTTCAAATGAAAAATAAACCTGTATTTTCTTATTTGCTATTGCTGTGTAACAAGTGAAACAATAAAACTAAACTAGAATACATTCAGGCAAAGGTCAACTATGAAATTAAAGGAAAAGATTTAACTGAATGGTGACTGGAACTGTATATTTTTCATAAATGCCAGGTCAGGGCAAGTTGTCACATTTTTATTGAGGAAAATAGTCAGCCAAAATAATTGTTTGATATTTGTGACCCTGCCTGTGAAAACCCAGCTAAAGTCATTTTTTGCAATTTAGCGTTTTCTACATAAAATCATCCTGAATAATGTAAATAGCATTCTGTGAAAATATAATCTTGATATCTTTAATACTGACTGAGTAATGACTTGTCAAAGATTGAAATCATAGTGATATTTATGAGTAAAATCAAACTTTCTCAAAATTAGATTTTGAGACTTTTGTCTGGTTTTCACAGACAGGGATACGTTTTTGTAAGTTGTACATGCTTGCTGTTTTGCTTGTTCTGTTGCTAATACGTGGCCCTAGCATCACCAAGACATGGATTCCTGCATTGTCACTATAAACATCTGCAAAATGCACAACATGAAACTGTAAATGCTAAAATGCTTTTAATAGGCTTTTTAATGGCAAGCTCCATTGTGACAGTTTGGCCCATTATGTGTAAGCAGACACTGCTGTTGAGGCGTGTTATCATATATTGTAAATGTTTAATAGATTTGTATCTGTATGTGTCTGTTAAGTAAATTACTTGAAAATACCTTAAAAATAAAAACTGTGTCATCTAGACCTTATCTATCAATATTATGCATATTACCTATATAACATTGTTTTCACCATCATTCATGGGCACTGCATATGACTGTGTCAAAGGTAAGTTGTCAGAATCAGTGGCTGCAGCAGATTTGATAAATAGGAGACAGCAGACAGCATTTACAATATTCCACTGGTTTAACATCCGTGAAGAAGCTTCCTGGATGATAAATGATATCTTATACATATTCTTAGTAACACTAGATATAGCATAAAAATATAATGGCCTATTTGAAGTGTACTACTGGTAAGAATGTACTCCAGAAAATGTGTTTGTTGTAACTATATGACAGAGATTTCTTGTAATATGAAATAATGGTTTTACTTGTAAGTATCACAGATTTCAGCAGAATCTGAACAGATGTCATTAATAACGTTTTTCGCACCTGTGTTTGTTTCATTATTAAATTTTGGCTAATTTAATAAGGGGTTCAGGTATCAATAGATGTGTTGAACACTTAGCTCTTTCAGCTCTTTAAAAAATCTATTCTGCTGGATTTGACCATTTTACTGCAAAAATCACAACAGAATGTAGATCTGTAGAGAGAACCAAGTATCTTCCTCAGGCATTCTCTATCTATTCATTAGATTTTAGTCTATTTAAGTCTAATGTATCCCACATACTGTACAGTATGTCTCATGACAAGATATTTTATATTTTGTAATGTCATATCCAATAAAAGTATGTCATGTTTCAGAGGCAGTATGCCTTCCTTTTATTTTAATTTTCAAACCAATGATGTTTGTTATTATCCTTTTATATTTCTTGCAAATACAACACATCCAAATGAAAACCAAAATGTGTTCTGTTTTCTAAAGGCTCTGTTAAAGCTGGAGATAGCAATACCAAAAAGAGGGAACTGCTGTAATGCTCACGGACAGAGACGTGCTGCTGGTGGGGGGGGTAAAAAATAAATAAATGAAATACTTGGCTGGCTCCACAGAGGCAATAACAAGCTTCACACTATTATGAAAGGTGAAGCAGTGGAGGGCATGGTCCCGTGAGACATCATAATGTGTTTTCACTGCAGCTCTCTGACAACTGCAGCTACGTATCCAACTCTCCAGTCATGATTCCCTCCACTTTTTATTCACGCTGTATCAGTTTTATTGGTGAAATGGAGCCGAGAGCTGTTCGAATCTATCAGTTTTCTCAGCAGTCATGCACAAGACATAGGCTTTCTTTTACTGCGTGAATCCCATGGTCACGTAGATATCAAAACAAACATTTGCACACTATGGGTGTAGTTTTTGATCAGATTAGATCTGTAGGACTAGTGGTTTTCAACTGGGTTTGCCTTCAGGACCCAGAGTTTTTGATAGACATCAAGTGGTCAGGCTACAGTGTACAACAATGGTTTATTGTTTGAAAATGAACAAACATGTCCATGTCCAATTAACAAATATGTAAAGTTAATTTATTCAATTAAAGCATTGATTCAAAGTGACTGCATAGACCCAATATGTAAATGTTTTAACATGGCAATGCGGAATATGAAAATTGACTAATTGTCTTTATCCTAAGTGCAAATTATCATGTAATTATGTGGCCTGTGTAATGTATTTCACTTTGCATAGTTTTGCCTTATGGATTTAATGCTTTAAACCATACAGGCATCAACCTATGACCACCTTCTTACAAGTGATAAATCTGCCCCAAAATACATTGAAAGCATCAATTTATTTATTTTTTTTATTTTAAAATCGTTCTATTTATTAAAAAAATAATACATTTATTTTTACTGCTGGCCATGACCCTATTAAAACAAACCTGTAATCCACCAGTTGAGTAAGATTATTCTGGAAAGAAAAAATGAACTAATACATTTCTTGAGTAAACAGTCTGTAGTCTTCTGTCACTTTCTTTTGAACTTTGGTGGAATTCGATTTGAACATCTGACCTTGCATATTTATTGTGTAGCGATGAATGACACCAGCATGCACTGATGGCAGAGTTCTTTTCTTTATCACTCAATTTGGTGTGATATATCAGTGAACTGTCCTCCACATGATGAAGAGAGGCGTTTGTCTGTGCCAAAGCAAGAAAATGAATGATTCTCACAGGAAGAAATGCTAATAGGTGCTGAAGGGGAAAGAGGTGTTTGTGTTGTCCATCAACATTAAGTAGAACGCAAGAGAAAACGAGTGAGTGAAAAAGAGGGATAGAGAGAACCAAGTAGCTTCCTCAGGCATTCAGATTATAACTAAATGGACAGTCTTTGGCTCTGTTGTGACAAAACAAAAATGTTAAAACTGCTTTATTAGGTTTAGCAGATTAATATTTTCAATCAAGTTGGTCATCATAAGTCTGCAGATCTCGACAGCAATTATGGTAATGCATCTCTAATAGCTTTTCCCATCATGCAAATGCAGCTTTCCTGTTGGTAGACACTGTAACTACATCACATCACGAGTCAAAACTCATCTTTCTTCATCGATGGCTATTCTTGTGTAATGTTATGAAATTCAGCTCATGTAAATAGCTCACGACCAAAAATGTCACACCAAAATAGTTGCGACACCTACCCTCATACAAAATTTGTGTATTTGTCCATCCGATCGATGTTTTACACATTTGGATTTCCACATTCTCTTCCTGTTTTTAGTCTTAAAATTCTACTTTTAAGTTATTAAGTTGAAATTGTTTAGACACATAAATCCTGTTTTGGCACTTAATTCTGCCCTGTCCTTTAATCAATAATAAGTACATATTTTTTAATGTGCTTAAAAAGGTTGAAATTATTTGTGGATAGGTGTAATTTCTATCCATAAATGAATGCAGTGGATCTACAACTGTGAGATAAAACACCAACAGACAAACTCGGACATAGAGAGATAAAACCCAGCGGGTGTATTTATTGACGAAGATAAGTTTATGACAATGGCAATGATATGTTGGAATAGTCCTTTGTTACCAGTAGACGGGATGAACAGATGACTGTTATTGAAGCGCGGTGAGGACCAGGTATGCAGGTATAATTTATATCTCTATATGTATTTAGATATCTATAACAGTGGAATAGATCATTTTACAAGCCATCATCTTTTAATGAAATTTGAAACCCTGTCACTGGGAAATCCCCCTAAAGCTATTGAGATACAAACATCATCTCTTTACCATATCTTAAACAATCCAATCACACCACATTCTCTATCTTCACATTTTCCAAAGCCTAGAAAGCCAGGAAGCTGAAATTACACATTGAGTGACAGTAATTGTACAACGTTCAGCTTCCCCAGGAAATGGCAGGAGATATAGTGAGCAGAAGGACAACAGAGGACTTGAGGTCAGTATCATTTTGCTGGTAAAATAAAGTTGTTTTTTCTGTAAAAGGGGATGGGGTTGTATTTTGAATGTCTCACAAGAGATGAAGTGTTTCTATGTTGTTCAGGATGATAAATATATCCATTAAATATAAAGTCATGTCAATTTTTTGTGCTTTAAATGTATTGTTATGAAACTTTGTCAAATATTTCATCTTGAGTCTTGTACCTGTCCATCAATTATAAGTTAGTCATGATTAGAATAAAATTCAACAATGACATAATAAAGATAATAGGGAAATAACATAGGTGTCCCTCCTGCGGAACGGTGACAGTTACCAGGTTAATTGATACAAAGCATATGTGTGGATAGACTTTAATCAACTTGACACAATTTCATGAGTCTCAGAATTTATGTTTACTGTCATTGCATACCAGAGTACACAGGGAACTTGTACAGGGAACTCCTTTATGTTTGTTCAGTAAAAAAACAACACAGCCGAATATTGTGTTGATTTGGGTTTTTACTTTCAACTTCCTGTCATCGAGTTAAGCCTCTTCTCAATTTCCACATTTATGAATTCTGTTCTGGCTTATTGTCAGCTTATTGTCTTTCTCGCACACGCAGAACACCCACAGCCTGGGCTGAGGTATACTTTCTGAGATAAACTGTCGCTCAAACAGTTTCCCAGCAGTCAAACAACTTTTCAGAACCGGATTCATTGTCCTCCGTATGCTAAAAAGAGAAGTATACACTTCGATACTGACTCTTTGACAGTCCACCCTTCAAGTAGTCTCCACTTCCTGCTACAGTACTCTTTTATCTAGAGATGTTGAGTGGATGGTTCTTTGTTGCGCCTGTGTCAATATTCTTTACCTCTAATCAGCACCTTCCTACCATTTAATTGTTTAAGTGTGTTTTCCAAGTGAATATTGCAGCTTTGCTAAATTGAGCCTATACTCCCCGAACTGATCCACTTAATTTTGGCCCCATTGATTTCCTGTCCTTTTCATTTAGATCATTCTATCTCAGGTTTGTGTTTCTATAGATGAGAATGAGTGATTTACCATCAGTCCCCTTTTGGATTTGAGACAATAAAGTAGAAATCCACTTTGAAATGAATGTGATTTTTTGCATGTCAGAGAGACTCTTGCAATCCAACACAGATAGATTTTTAAAAAAATATTTGTGAAATTCCTTGATTTTTGCAGTTTTTAATATAATAGAATGTAGAATACAAAGTAGAATATACTGTAGAGTGGATAGATAATCTTTATAGAATATTTATTGCCATTGTTCAAAAAAGCAATAAAAGACATTAATAGTTGTTTTTTAAGACAATAAATTTTCATTTGATATATCATCAGGTTATAGCTTTATTATTGTTGTATTTAAATTACCTTACTGATTACATTTTAGTAAGAACTGTTATTACTTGTACTAGTTTTACTAAACTAGCTCCTGACCCACATAGAAGTTTTTCTCTTGCACTACAGTTTCTGAAAAGTTTAGATTGCTACACTGGATCTGCCTAGAAACCCAACAAACCAAATCACATTAGGAAACTGGTAAATTGGTAAAAATGCAACTAGAGGGCAACTGAACCAAAGGTTTAAAGTTATATCTTTAAAAGAGTGTATAAGTATTATGTAAAATCAGGTTTAATTCAAGTGAGCAATATTAACATCACTTAGCCTCCAGTTAAGTTGCATCATTAAAATGGAAAGTTAAATTGCGATAATAAATAAATTCAATATAGATGTCCAAAAGGAAGGTTTTTACTGCAGTGCACTGCTAAAATTTCAAAATGTGGATGACACACCCAAATCAAGACTACATGAAATTTATAACAATACATATAAGTGTCAAATAGTTACAACAGGTAAGGTTGTGTGTAAAGCTCCCTTTTTATAAAAAATTAAGCCATAAAAGAGTAGGTTCTTATGGCATATTATAAAAGTGATGCAGTATGTTATAATAAAAAGAAAATATTTTAGGTTGTTATTTAAGTTTTCTTTAAGAGACCATCATGGAATACTTAATACAAAAGCCGAAGTGCAGAAGGTGAACATTAATTTGCGGATTAGTGGTGTTAACATCAACGCAGACATGAATTACCTCAGTGATTTTGGACCGCATACATTGAAATCTTGAATGTAGATCAAATTTGGAAAAAGACTTTTTCAGAAGGGATCAGAACACTAAAGCACAAGCAAACTTGCAAAAAGAGGAATTTAAAAGTAGCTTGATGGATGATCTGGATATCAACATGGCCCTAAATATTAATGCATTTGAATCCTAACCTCCAGATAGATAATGGACTTATGAATTAACTCTTTGGGTTTTGTTATGAATTGTATGTGCTGTCACATAGCTCCTCAGGTTCACTTCTCCTCAGGAATGTTTTGGGTACAGTGTTGTGTGCAAATCATCTGTTCCTGAGTTATACAGTGGATTCCACTGTTGGATACCAAATCACTTGAGGAAAAGTGAGTTAAAAAAAGCTTTAAGTGCTTAGCTGCAGTTGTTTCAGTTGTTAAGGAAAAGCAATGTAAAAAATAAGATCTCTTTAATGTCTTACCTTTTTCTCCAATTTAGCGATTAAATATTGAACCATTTGCCTAAATATCATGCATGTCAGATTTCTGTCCAAAATAAAAGACTCATTAAAACTCATCTTCTGATATTTGCCAAGATACCAAAATCTGCGTCAAAGCTGAGTCATCTGCGATATTTACATTGATATTAAAGCTTTATAATCTGAGAGCTGATGTCTCATTTTCTTCCAAAATCTTACCTTAGGTATTTCAGGGAAACATCTGATATTTTTATACTCAAATGAAACATAACTGAAAACTTCCGAGCAACTAAAAGCCTCTAAAAGCCTTTATTATTAGGCATTATAAGATATTTCCATATGGTTAAATATATCAAAATGTACCATAATGATGAAATATATTGCATGTCTTCCTCGTTCAGCCTGTACCAGCTATTAATAACTGCCTTATCCCCATCAGCTTTACTGTTGATTATGAAAACAGCATGCACACAAGTGTGTGTGTCCGTGAGTGTGTTGGTGTGTTTGTGCTGAGGCCTAATAACCTCATCTATGAGAATCAGTAGAGCATGCCTTTCATTTGAGGGATGGATCCATCTGTGTATTTTCCTAATATTGGAATTTGAACAACATCAGTTTATGATGCACATCATGATCTACCTAAGAGAGTATTCATTTGTGAATGTAACATTTATGTTTTCCCTTCCTGGAACATACCAAAAGGTTGTGAATGACTACATGAATGACTGCAATTTAATCCTTTTTTGACTTTTGTTTGTGTAACTGTGCATTAGAAGTCAAGGCATAAGGCAGTGTTTAAAACTTGAAAAGCTTAACAGAAAAAAGCTCATCTTTTACTCACCTGTTCTGGGTTTTTTATATGACAATTCACATATGACAGTTAGAACATGGGAAACCCTCTTCTTGCTTTATATTTCTGTGTGCAGTTGCAGGCTCTAGGGATTAGGTCAGAAAATTTGTGAAGAGGACGCCATGTAAGCACTGTAATTCACTTAATTTTATAACTTAAAGCTACATCAAAACATAAGAAATAAAACAAATCCTAATTTTCATTCAAATTAAAGTCACATTACTTTCCTGTTTTCTTAATCATGCTATAGTGCTTACAGTCTGTCCTTTACTTAGACTGAATGTCTAATGATTTCATAATATATCATTTCAAACATAATTTTCAACATTTCAACAACAGGAAAATGTATAAAATGAAATAAGCAAACAATGAGATCTGGGATTTACCACTTACTATGTAACTGGACCTTAGACTCAGAGGTACAGTCCCATTATCATCTTCAAATTTGCTGACGACACAACCATAACAAATGATAACAAAAATAAGATTCATTATTGCACATATCTCTTGGTTGGTGTCCCTACTTTAAATTTTACAGCTGTACCATAGAAAGCATTTTAACCAACTGCATCTCTGTATGGCATTTCATCCGACCACCAAGCTCTTCAGAGAGTGGTGAGAACAGTCGATCTCATCATGGTACACAAACTCCAGGTTTACAGGCTTTACCAGACACGCTGCTTGAAAACATCACGAAGGACAATACTCAGCCTGCTCACCTCCTGTTTGCTGCTGTGGCAGGCATGCGCTTACATTCCATACGATAACAGACAACCAGACCGTAGAGTAGTTTCTATCCTTAATCCATTACACAATTTTACAGCCAGCTGTCATTCATCTCTGTAGCAGTTACCACTGCCACTTTATCACTGCCACTTCAGACACACTGAGATTTTAAGCTGTTAACTGTCACCGTTCACCGGGAGGAACACTTATGTTATTTCCCTATTCACTTTAATATTTCAGAGTTGAATTTTAATCCAATCATGACAAACTATAAATTGATGGAAAGGTATAAGACTCAATATGAACAATAAACATAAATAAAAATAATAATAGTTAAAAAATGTTGATGTTACTGTAATTTATAAAAATACAAAAAAATGAAAAAGACTTAAAAATGTTGGAAACAATATCTAATATGTAAAAATTTAAAAATGTAGTTCAGATTTTGCACTTTCATATGTATACTTAATTTCTGCGATGACAGTTAGCAGGTTATTTTTACTCAGTACTACTTACTACTTTTAATACTTCTGATAGTTATTGTATTTGCTTGTCATTTTGTTAGATCTGGCCTACAGTATATATACACATTCATCTAGCTCTGCAATTGAACTTGATATTAAACTCTGGAAATCATAAAATTATGTAAAGGGGAATTTACTCTGTTTGCTTTTTCTGTTACAGTAACATTCTGTTACATATACATGTAAATATAAAACTCTGAATGTTTTAATGTAATTAGGTAGATTTAGTGTATGACACATAATAACCTCTCACTTCTGCTTGAATTCACCCTATACGTTATATTAAATCGCACACACACACTCACACACTCACACGTACATGTTGCAATGCCCCACCCTGTAGAAGAAAGAAAGAAAGAAAGAAAGAAAGAAAGAAAGAAAGAAAGAAAGAAAAAAAGAGAAAAAGAAAGATGTTCACTGACGACTAATCAGAACTTGTAATTTGTCTGGGTAACAATGGACCTCTTATGACATGTAATCACAATGCTCCGAGCTTCACAAAGGGTCATTTTACTGCTTAATTATAGATCCATTATTGTAGCAAATTTTACAAAAAGTTGCTTGACAAAGTAGAAACAGCTGCATTAATCATATGTCAGTGTGACAAAGAGAAAGAGTGAAAAGAAATGATGTATAAATAGTCTGTTACATGACAAGTTACCAAAATTCATATGACGGGTTTTCACGTCAGGCACACGTGCACCATGAATTTCCAAAATCTGATAAAAACACTAACAGCAGATGTTGTTGTTTTCCCACTTGCAAATCCTATTTTCTGCCTGTGAACTAATTCTGACCTCTACATTTTCGAGCTAGCATCTCCTTCTTCTTCCTACATTCTGTAGGGAAATTGCATAATTTGGTGATATGTGGAAACCATAATGTTGACCAAAGTAAATGAGAACTCTCTGTCTGACAGATGAAGAGATGGAGCTAGTCTATGAGGTCTTTGGTTTTCAAAACACATCTGAGCCTTGGGAAATATGTCATGTGGCCGAAGCTACGTTACTCTGCAGTTTCAAGATAGGACTTATGGCAGTAAAGAAGCTTATTTATAAGAAAATATATACCTTTATGGAAAAGATAAAGCAATAAAGTCTAGCTTATTTTTGTGTCTGTGCTGCAAAGTGTATGTGCCAAGGTTAAAAAACGTCCCATAAAATAAGTCCAAATTATTCTGTCCACCAAAAGGAAACGGAAATCAAAAATGAGATCTCTGTTAATCCCAGTTGTTTCTCCTAGACAACAATGACATTGAATACAGAACAAATTAAGCATTTTTGTGCATGGTTTTTGCTTAGTTCATTTTTATTACAGTAAATTTTAATCCATAAATGCAAACTTATATAACTTATAAAATATTTGTTCCATGTTCCCACAAAATTTATAGCTATTACTATATATAACAATTGTTTCATTTGTAACTGGTATTACTCCTAAATATGTCCCTTGGTTTAGGAAAGTGACACATCATCTTATGGGTCAGCCTGGGTACCCAGGGGGCACCGGGACCCATATGTCTACATGATCCCAACTGACTCCATTTCAGCTGTTTTAGGACACCTATGAGAATTTAGAACTATATAACCCATATTGGGAGAAATAAAATGAGAGAGCAATATTCCTCTGGGAATCATTGTACAGTTGTATATTCAAAGAAATGCTTTTCAAAAAGCATTTTTTTTTTCTTTTTGTTCCAACTTATGCGACGTCCTCAGAAGGATGTAAGGACGATTAAACAATTTCAAGTTTCATCTGTATTTTTAAGCTATTTTTCATATGTAAACAAGACAATTCTCGATTTAGATAGGCTGATGTTAATAAAATAATACAGACAAGGTAGTACAAAGACTGCAAAGTACAAAGACTTACTCACATTACGTCTATACTAATCTAGATTCATTTGAAAATGTTCGTCCACACTAGCGTTTAAAAAAAAATCTACACTAAAATGTCTAAAAATGCTTATGCTCATGTACAATGTGCAATTTCAGTGTGGACGGAAGGCCAAAATGGTAAAAAATTATTTGTGTGAACAAGGCATTAGACCACCACTTTATTATCAAAGATATAAAGAAGTGTCACACCTTACAGTAGGCTTCTCATTAGTTTTGACCTTTTTTGAACTATAAACAACTGTTGTTGTTACTAAATATTCAGTACTATTCATCCTAAATATCCAAATGCAATCTATATCACATTAGCATTTCATGCAAGCATGAAAGAGATCTTAAAATGATCTTAAAATAATCTTAAATTTCCCAGCACCACATAAGACTATTGTAGTCATTCATCTTTCAAACCAGAAGAGGTTTAAATATTATTCAAAGATTTGCAGGTACATCAAGAAAAATTGGTAATACAAAGATACTTCATCTCAATGAGGGACACAGAGACCCCAAACAGACGATGTGTGTGTGTGCATGTGGAAAGCAGAAACTATCATTCTTGTGCACTGAACGGGTAAATAGCTGACAGAGAAAAAACGCTCTGTGGCAAAGAGGGCAGCAAAGATCTGCTAGCAATTCCTCAGTTGTTTTAGTTCAGTAGGTTTTAAAAGGACTGCACGTCAATGGTATCGGTTTAGTCAAACTTTGTTTCTGAGTGCCAGTTTTCGCGTCACACACAGACGGACACATGCATTCTGGGCCTGAATTACTTTGTGTGAGCACTCAAGAGTCTAAAAATAGATGTCATTTACATACGCTGCTGGTTCAAATATCCAGGGCTTCTCATATCTCGGCTTTGAGGTTGATTTACCTGTCCCTGCAGGGATAGAGAGTGTTCGTCCATTCAAGCGGAGACGTGTGTGTGTGTGTATGTGTTTGTTATAGCTGAAGCGCTGATTATCAGGTAGAGGATCAGGTGAGGGGGATCTCAAGGCTATTACTGTCTCAAATTAGGCAATCAAGCTTTCCTATGCAATTCATTTAAGCTTGTACACATGCCGTCTGATGATATTAATTGAAGTATTGAGCTAAATTTAACACATAACCAAAATATGTTCATTCTTAAACATTACGACCTACGTCACCTACTGTAAAGAAAAATGTTTTGTTATTGTTTGTATGTCAGGGACTTCTTCTATCTATCTTCTAGTAAAGAGATGACACCCAATGAATTTGTCAGGTTAAATAATCTTTTAATTTGTGTATTTATTATTTCTTTATTGTGTTAAAAACGTTCTAAAGCAATGAATTACACATTTTTCTGGGACCAGAAACATAATATAGCATAGTCTTTCATGTCATATTGCTGAATGAAACATTATCAGTTGAAGTATACTGATATAGTTATAGCATTTCCTACTGTATCCAACTGTATTGGTACTTATACAACATGCTACACTAAGCAACAACACACTAACTGCATGGGATATTCTTCAACATCAATCTGGGGTTAAGCTCCCTGCTCAAGAACACAATATTGATAGGACAGGAGTAAGATTTTAATAACTCTTTTGCTTATTAAGTGCTCTTAAATGGATTAAAACAGTCACCCTTTGCATTAGCAATTAACAAAAGATCAATGACCAACAGGTTTTCTTCATATGTGCATGGTATCACATTTGTAATGCAGTGTAGTTTGTATCACCGAATTGCCCCTTTTAAGTACATTAAATAAACAGGCCTGCAATGAAGATTGAAAATGATGTGTGCATGTTTTGCTGTTATAATGCTATCAAAGCTTAATATGCAGTGGCAACAACAAGCTTCAAAATACAAACAGTTCACAGCACTATGGTGCTATTAAAACTTCTTGATCATCCAATTTACCAATAGTGTAGGGTCAAGCTACCTATAAATGCAATTCTGTTTGGTTATGTTAGTGGCACAGAAATAAACACAGCTGCTTGAATAATGAGTAAGTGAGTGAGAATACTTGGATAGATGACCCTAACCCCCTAACCTAAACCTACAGAAAACCCTTAAGAAGAATGTTAGGATTTGACTGACCACATGGCACACTTCCATTGCAACCTAACTAATATAAAGTATAGATACAGTATTTTGTGGGATAAATACACCATAAGTGTAATGCATGTAAAGTGCAACCACTTAATATATTAATATATACTGTACTGTCACACTACATATTTAAATAGACCTTCTCATTATTAGTGCCAGTGCATTGTACTTTTATGCAAATTAGAACACAGTCTTTTCTCCCACATGATTCCAAAAATATAAATCATATAACAGCTTCAGTTGCCTATGGTCAGTAGATAAAATTTGTTGTCAAAGTTCATCTTTTGGATCATCAAATAAACATCATTAATATGATCGCTTCTTATTAGCAGTGTGTAAATAGAGTGTTATATCATCATTGGTCAGCACATTAACATAATCCTAGTCAAATGTCAGTGTGTATTATTAAAAACCTATCCTCCAGAAAAATGAGTTAAAATGCATTAATGTAATTTGGAGAAAATTATTTATTTGATATGACAATTGTGAACTGCTTTTGCCCTAATGTAATCCATTTCCAACTAAACATTTTCTCAGGCAGCTTTTAATTTATTTATTTTAGACTTTTATTAAATTTAAGCATAACACTTAGAAGTAACAGCTTCTGGTTGAGGGGTACTTAAAAAAGGTAATAATGTATGCGGTAGAAATCGTGTACTTGCAATTATGGTCACTTACCAAGACACAAAACTGATCTCTCAAAAGAACTTGCAGTTCAGCATGAGGCAAATCAGGTGTGTATGTCACTGTGAGAATAGCTCTATTTTAATTTCTCCATCCGTTCCGGATACAGTTCAACCACCTGATAATGAATCTGTCAGGTTTGCCTTTAAGGATATGAAAATGTTGCTGTGGAAGGTTAATAAACTACAGCCTTTGAAAATTAGCAGCAAAAAATGATTTTAATACATACTTAATTCAATAATGCTTCATGACATTGTGTGCGATATTAGGTCTACGAACATCCAGTGGCAGTATCTAACATTCTCAGTCAGTGCTGAACTCAACTGCTTATGAATCTGCTTATGAATTTGCTTCTGGCAAAGCACATCCAGAATGAAGGCTTAATGAGATAGATTCATATCCGTTGGTTCAGACATGAGTCATAGCAAAGACTGTAGAGAGACTGTAAAGGCATAGAGAATGCTCTGTCCATGGTTCCATGGTTTAATGCTGGGTAAACAAAACATTTCAGCAATTATCTTCTCATCAGATTAAATTCTTTGAAACCAACATTTAAGCTTGAGCCTAAAATATTTTGTAGAAGACCATGCTAGGTGTTTCAATAAAGAAGGCCAGGTAACTGGTCAATTTCTTAGAATATGGCTGTTTTTGAAACAGTTTAAGTCCTGGTAACATGAGGCTATTGCGTATTGTCACTGTTATTGTCCAGGAAAACGTTTACGCAGTTCAAACATACCTTCATTATACTTTGTCTGAATGAATATCCTGGTGTGGTTTTATTGTGCTCAGCCAACAGCTTCATTATATCAAAGTAGTGTGTTTACTCCACATGACATAACTGTTCTATTTTAATTAAGTTTTAAAGTATAGTTGTTTAAGACCAACCTACAAAAACAATTATTGAGAAAAGACCTTTGTGTAAAAGCACTATACTGTACTTTTGAAAGTTGTTGGTGATAATATACGCCAATAGTTGCTTAAATTGGTCATTTCTAACAACGGAAACTGCCATTAAGATGTCTATAGGACCAAATGTTATGAAAAAGTTCACCTGGAAAAAAGATTAAATCATTTCTCACTGTTGTATAAGACATTTGCATAAGAAGTGTGGATTGCAAATGATTACAAATGTTTTACATTCAGTTGGTATACTCGAGACATGAGACGGAAACATCTCCAGAGATGGAAACGCAAGAACAGATAAGAATATACAAACATTTAACACTTATGCAAACATCTGACAGCTGCATAGATTTTGCTAACCTCAAAACATAGTTCCGCCTATTGATTTACATCCTGTGAGCTACAGCATATAGTCACAAATTTCAGTTCAGTATGTTTCAGTTAACATACTGTACTATGACAAAACACAAGAATACATACCGATAAAGTCTATTTAAATAATCCAACACTGTTCTTAAGGACCCCAAACATGTTTCGAAAACAATCTGTGAAGTCTGTACTATGCATTATACATTATTTAATAAGCTCAAATAATTTCCTCAGATGTATTCAGATAGGCAGTTTATCAAAGGACAAAAAATATCAGAAGAAAAGTGTGTTAAAAAATTCTGACGTAAATGTCAAATTTGTTGCAATCATCCTCTTAGGAATGAAAAAGAACTACAGACAATACATTATTGTATATTATTTCAGGCATGGCTACACATCTTAGTCAATCTGAGAATTGACTACGACTCATAATGTGTGGCCTTGTGATTGCAATGCTAAAATTAACCTTGTCTAATACGAAAAAATCCATATAATCCACACTTTGACTTGATCCTTCACTTTGACTTTGACTTGACTTTGACTATTACATCTGTTAATGCAGAAACAAAATCACATTTAAAGATGAATGTTGCGTACATTTCCCCTATTGCCTAAAGCATTAAAATTGCATTCTAACTGCTGTGTTTAACAGAGGGACACTAATCTAGAGCTATGATCTACTCCTTGTTAATGCTTAGTGTTCTCTACCATTAGATCATTGTGGCTCACTGCTATTGGGACTTTTTCCAGATAAAGGACTCTGGTCAGATGTGCTTGGCATTTCGCACCCTGCAGCCTCTCCCTGAAGACTATGGCTGTAATCTTGTCTTAAAGGGGCTCAGTGCACAGACCTGAATGTGGTACCAAAAAGCTCAGTCATGGCCTGCAGAGCTGTTTCTACTTGTCAGTCCTTGGTGACGGAGCCCTTTAATATAAGGTTAGCGACCAAATATCAGGGGACTGACTGAAAAACAGACATACTACATGATCTGTTTGTTGAAATGCATACGAAATATCGCAGTCTGGTTGAATTTGGCAAAGTTTAAGGTGCAGAGACGGTTGAGAAATATCATGATTGTAATGCTAATAATATAATAATGATAATTTAGAAATATTATACAGAAACAGAAGCATTGACTATTGGACTTTCAACCCAGCTGCATGGCTACTGTGTATACATAGAGTATGAATTCCCATCAGGGATGGGGAGGAGAGGGGATTTGCTTTTAAAATCAGTCTTGTTAATATTTTATAACCGGAGGGTATACGATTTATCTGGTCAAACTGAATGCATTTTCCATGTCTAATAGTAGATGGTGCAATTAAGATTACCACTATTTTCATAATATGCTAAAGATCCTGAATGAATCAGTGTGTGTTATTATTAAATTAATAATTTAATAAAAATGGATTAAATGACAAGATCTATAGTTTATCGCTATCACTGGCAAACATTAAAAGCCAGTGAAAAACAGCCAGTCGTGTGTGTATTCTTAATGGCTATTGCTATTAAGAATAGCTATAGCTATTGCTAATAGCCGAGAGTATATTTACCTTTTTTCACCAATACAGAGTATTATTTTTTGTTTTCATAACAAGCAAAACTAGCTGCAACAAGTACAGTAACTGGGTTTTTATTTTTGCTGCATTGGGTATATTGGTACTAAACTGTGACAGTAGATATGTGAATTAGCAACATTTTGTGAAGTGTAAAAAACAAATAAATCTTGATTGATCAAACCATGTCCCCATTCATTTCCTTCTAAATATTTTGTTTAAGAAGAAATTGCTTGATGAATGAGTAAATAATGCTTTTTCAATATCCACTGTGAACTCCTACACATTGCTATTAGCTTCGTACATTTTGAGGTATCCCTCCACTTTCGAACAGTTATATTTATACTGTATATATTTATATGTCAGCAAGGAAGTGCAAATGAGGCCGTATGAATAGGTTAAATCCCAGGTCAAATTTTCAAGTGATGTCGGCGAGCCATTGGGGGCCTTTAGAAAGGTCAGACATGCTTCAAAAATCACACTGGGTGAAAATTATTCTGCATTGCATTTATACAGCCTCCCTGCTTCATAGGATCTATTTAAAGCCAGTCAAGCTTTGCACTTATCTAATATATATTAAGCTCTTAAGATCTTGTTTATATATAACAGATGCAAACTTGTTAATGCAACTGAAAATGTTCCCCTCTATTTCCTCATACTCTTTTCAATAACAAACTAAGACCATAAAAGACTTCGAGTAAAGTAAAAAAAGGAAATTATTCATGATCCAAACAGTGTACACTGCGAAATGTAAATATGTGCAATTCGGTCATGACAACTCTTGGATATATTTGCAAGCATATAAATGGGCATTAGACAGGTGTAAGATAGTTCATTAGATGCTATTGAACATTTTATACTGATTACTTCAAATAGACTCGCTTTACCAAACAAAACGTTTTTACATTAAATGCTTCCAAACCATAAGCAACTATTCCTACATAATATATGACCTTTTAAAAAAATAACGCAAATGCCAAACTTTTGAGAATCTATTTCTGTTTATGTGTCTTAATGCTTCATGGTAATTCCCTCCAATTTATGTAGGAAACATTGTTTCTTAAAAGTCTGAATACATTAAACAAATAAAACATATGTTCTATTTCCGTTTTTTAAAGCCATTCAACTCAAATATATAATCCTGCTGTGCTCTGAAGATTATGATATTTTGTATGCTAATACCCTCCTGTACAAAATTTAAGCATTAATAACTTGGGAGATTATGTGCTGACATGGTTCTTGGTGTCTCTCTTCTTCCAATCTGTCCACTGACAATACACACACAGTTTAAAGATGAGTGGATCAACCCAAGAGCACTTTGGGTCAAGCAAAGTTTCACTTTTTGCAGAAGTTTAACAGCGGGTTGTGGCCCAACACATGTATGTGGGAAATTTAGGACAAGGATCCGTTATGGAGAATGCACATGTTGCAAAAAGTTTAAGAAATATGCTTGAATAATATACCAGTCACTTCTTTTAGGTATATTCTGTATTTTTATAAATGGAGTGTTCAATAAACAAAGTGTACAATTATAAATTAAAGAGTAAAGTTTGTCTTGTCAGGGTAAGCAAAATTATGGTTTCACAGACATGCGTTGATAGATAGATTTATGAAATATTAATTACTGTACATGAACCTTATTTATTACTTATTTATAACCTTATTTATTACCATGTGCAATTTTCATTTCATTTTATTTAATGTACTGAAAATTGCTGTCTTATATACAGTTGACCTATGAAAAGTAAATCATTTAAAGGGATTTTTTTTACAGTTTTGTTTAGGGTCTTCCAAAAAGTTACAACAACATAACTACAACTTTTACATTTATGCATTTATGCTCTATCTAGAGCGACTTACAGTGCATTATACAATAAAAAAATATGTGTATGTGCAATTCCTGTGATCGAAGCGTTGCGTTGATACTTACCAATGGGGTACAATAAAGCATTTTACTTAGTTAGCAGTGTGCAACTTTTCAGTTAGTTCTGCTAAAACAACCAAGTCTTACTGTATAAGAATCAGTGCATGAACTCAAATAAAAATACTAATTCCAGATTCATGTACATAAGCACATGTCATTTATAAAGAATCCATGATGGTTAAAGATCCAGGCTGGTGACCAAAGGATTTTAGGTTTAGCCCCTTAAATATTGTGTAATAAATGTAGTATCAGTAACTTTTGATGCAAGCATCTTCTAAATGGACTTACTTACAGTGAACCTAAAAAAGTTTGATCCTACAAATAACAGATGCTTTAACTGTTATTAGAGTCATTTCGAGAACTTCAAGAAGCCAGGGAAGATGTGATCGTTCTAATTTCAGCAATGTACCCTCAGGAGAATCTTGAAAAGGTTTGTTATTCTCTCACCTGACTGCTTAGTTCAGCATCAAGAGAGTGAAGTTTCTTGGAGCCCCTGGTCCAGATGGAAAAAAGTACGTAATTATTCAGCCCATTAGCCAGCCTAATTAAACAGTCACCTCACAGAGCATCACACACACACACTTATCTTACACCGCATCCAGCTTATGGGCCACACATGCTTTTTATTTATTTATTGGGTTTAGCTCAATAGCCCTGCAGTTAACATGGGAAAACACATGCATTTCCCATTTGACAATTCAGTGGCTGAAACTCTCTGATTTGAATTATGTTGACAGTAATTGTTTGTGTCCGGTGAGCTGTGTGATACCGTACAATTCACTGGAGAGCTTTCTAGCAGAGTGACAAACTTTCCCTGGATTCACAGTCACTTTGAAAAGAAAAAAGTATCTGACAACTTCCTGGACAACTCAAAAATATTGGACTTTGTGTTGCTTATGAAGTCTGCAAAGATAAGTCATGTCAAGACATGAAAGTTTAAACAAGTTAAAACACTTGAGGCGCTTTTACAACTTGAATTTAATTCCCCAGATTATCGAAGGCTCAAAGGTAGGAACGATTCCATCTGTCAATAAATATAAGTTGTGAAGTGAATTTGATGCCGAGGTCCCCCATTGTGACAACTTCAAATCGTATGTTTTATGTATGAGTGCGAAGAAAACAAACAAAATAAAGGAAACGCCACCTCAACTTACCTTTTTGAGCAATGTCAACTCCACAAACAGTGAGAAGAGACACTTTAAAGCAGTCCCTGAAGACCTGTGTTTTTTTTAAACTATTCATTTATTTATTCGTCCAATAATTCATCAATGCCTGACTTGTTAAATAAAAGTTGGTTATGTTAGTGCGTAAAGCTTTTTAAAGCATTGCATTTGCTACAGTACTTTGGTTTGTATAACTTCCTAACAACGACACTGGACTGCCACTGGAAACATAACCTCGCTACATGAATGTTTGAAATAGTTCATTCTGTGACACAAAGAAAGTGCTTTCAAACAAGCCCTGTGAATCAGTGCTAATGACCTTTGCTTTAGTGATCTAACAAATGTTTACCTTTAGCTACAAAGTGCCTAGTTAATAAAAATGCTGTTAAATTTCCCTTATAGTGTAACAATGCAGAAAGGCAAAGGCAGAAGGTCCAAATGCAGCATTTAAAAAGGATAGTTGACCCAAAAATAAGAATCATCAAAATGTCATCATTTCCCCCCTTCATGTCATTCAAACCCTGTGTTTATGGAACACAAAAGGAGATATTTTGCAAAATGCTGGTAACCAAACAATACTGGCACCCATTGACTTCCATTGTACCTTGTGTCCATACTATAAAATTGAATTGGTGCCGGTTCTGCTGAAGAAAAATAGTCATGCAGATTTGACTTGACATAAGGGTGAGTAAATTATTAAAGACATTTTATTTTTGGGTGAACGATCTCTTTAATAATATAATACTCCAAAACAGGGGAAACCAGTAGCAGAGACAGAAAATCCAGACATAGGCCAAACAGAACATTTAACAGAATATACAACGACCTACAGACCAACAGAGACTGACACACAAGGGCTTTTTATACAGGAGATACAAAGGGAGGTGGAAGCACAGAACAATGATTAGTCTGCAAAGCTTTATGGGAAATGTAGTGCAAATGGTAATGGTAATGGTAATGAGTCCAGCAGGACAAAACAGGGAAGACACAGACAGGATTTATAGACATATTGCTTGTTAAACTTATTTTGACATTTGCAACATCTTTATGCCCCAATAATTTATATTCACAACTGTTTGGTGCATTGACTGCTTGCTCCACAGACGCATTTATCTGAACACTTTCTATTTCAGTTATATCACACAAATGTTCTTTAACCAATCACTGAACGAAATAATAACCATTTAAAGCTGATGGTGCTCACAGTACTCATGGAAACGGCAGGATTTTGGGTGCACAGGCACTGTGATTTTGTGCACCACCTTTTGTTGAAGACTTACACTTGGAATAATGTAAGACCAAAATGGATAAAATAACTTCATCTCATGTAATGCTATATCCACTGTGTAGATAAACTGAATAACCCAAACCCACATGCATATGTAGAGCACTCTCATATGGTCCATCCATAAGTTGCAGTGAACCGCTTTTGAAATAATCAGTCTAATTAGATTAGGTCGTATTGCTTCAGGCTGTTCTCATTGATGTAAGGGATGACCTTGAGGAGGTTGTATTCCGAACCTTAAAAGACATATGACCGAGTGGGTGTTTTTTGCATGGTGATCAGTGTTAAATATGCATGAGCTGGCACCTCAGAAGGTTCTTTTGGTTCCCAGGGGAGGTGCTGGGATAGGCACCAGGGAGAAATCAAAGACTGGTGGGGAGCTAAAATTGATTTTTTTATTTCCAGTGGGTCAGGGTTTGGCTGGTTAGCATGGTCTAGTATAGCTTACACAGTTGTATCCGTTATTCCGCCGCTTAAAAGCATATGTCTTCAATAATGGCCATTGAAAATTAGCCATGGAAAAACAATCATACATTTGCAGGTAAAACATGTCGTCATTTTCTAGTTTGACTGCTTCTTGATTTTGAAGTGGTCTTAAAATGGTGAAAGGTCCAATGCCTTTGACGTCACAGTTCAGGATAGTCATTCACTGTTGTCAGGATGTCAATGTCCTGCAGGTCTATATGGGATTAGTCACATGACATGTTTGCCTGAGGGGATTTGCGCAAAAAACGGTATACAGAACTGGGCAACCATGAGCAGAGATGGCAGAAATCTAATTGCAAACCTTCAGGAGGTTCTGTGTCAGCTGAAGAACTTCTATTAAGATGAAGTGGGATGCTGATGGATAGCTTTTTCTGTGTATTACAGACCTCTTGGTTGATTTATATAGCCTACTGTATGGTATGTCATTTTTAAGTGAATTGTGCAGGACATACTTCATTATGATGGGATTCAGTGAAGTAAAGTAATTATTCTTAGATTCTTAGAAACATGTAAAATATTTCTTGAAATTGTGACACTAAGCATTTTCTCAGATAAGCTTTGTGCCAAAAATAACATTTCAAAGCAATAAGAGAGTCCATGAACATATCTTCCAAAGAAAGTTGTGATCCAAAGGAATAGATTCGACTTAGCTAAATGTTTGAGCCATAAAACATCTAAAACATCCTTAATACCCACTTCATAATCTAGTAATAATTTGATCCTTGGAAGAGGGTTCTTTAAACATCCCCCAAAAGAAATAAGAAAATAATGCAAACAAGTGATTACTGTCAAAAACTTTTGAGATCTCACATAATCCAGGCTATATTAAACATGACACCTTAAGATATCAAATGGATACAGATTTTGGTTGTCTCTGTCAGGCAGGCTTTCTTAAGCCTAACATAGAGAATAATACACTGGGAGCAAAACATCCTATTACTTGCTAAAAAAAGCTAAAGCAAGCCATTGCAGACGATTTGGACAACGCTGGATACAATGGAACTGAAAATGTGCAAATCGTCCTAAGAGTAATGGAAGATGTCAATTCATGCTGAAATAGAGTATGACACATGCAGTAAGCACTGGTGAGTGTTTCAGGCTTTTCAGTGTGTATTTGGCAGCTCTCCAGTCAATGCAGCCAGACCAAGGTAATGCGCTTACAGCTTGTGGTGCACCTTCCATGTAATCGGAAAATTAATTTTTTCTCCAAACACCTCATTTGGAGGTATGGGAAATTATCAGGAGGAGGTCTAAAAGCATGCGAATCATTTTCACAATAAATAATGGGTCGGACTCTGTATTTCATGTATAATACAAGAATATAAGACAACATATAATTAAAAAAAAAATAATGTAGTTTGCAAAGTACAAAGTGCTTAAAATGTGCAGTGAAATTTATCAAAGTATTGCATATTTTGTACACAAAAATAAAATAAAATAAAATAAAATATTGTATAAAATCAGGTTTTTGTATAAAGTCAGGTTCTTATAGCTGTGGAATAACTATAAGTCTTAACATTTGAATACTCAGGAGCTGGGGATTTATGCCAGTTGTTATTCAGAATGAAATGAGGCTTACTTATAATCAATATTGTTGTTCTTTTGTTGTAAATCGTGTTTCATTTAAGGTCAACACTACAGTGATTATTTTTTTCCTAGGAAACTGAACCTTGTAAACTTTTCAAAAGTCTCTACAAAACTTGCTGTAAAGTACAGTGTTGTGTATACTACTTCAGCAGTCATTCCCATCTGCAGTATATAGGCACATCTATTTAGGCCATAAAGTACATCAGTGATAAACTGATTTAAATCCCCTTGGCTTTGTTTTAGGTAGTGATCTTTCACATTCACAAGTATTACATCATCAGTAAGTAGGGATATGTAATGCCAGATGATATTCTTTTTAGTGCTATTAATCTCTATACACAAAAGAAAATGCGCTTTCAGTGCATTACAAGGGTAAGCAGCCATCAAGATGAAAAATTGCACTTAATAATGACTGTAGTTTAGTAATTACTCATTCAATTGAATCTCATTTCCTTATCGCCTAACGAAACACTTTTAATGTGATAAAGTTATAACTCATTATTTTCTAATTACGCGAAAGTGCCCTATTTTCCTAACATTGAACCCTAATGGATGAAACGTGTTGACATGATTTGGACACTTACATTATGACAATGATGGTGCGTTTCCACCATCAGACTGAAATGGTAAAGTATGATACGATTACAAGCTGTTGGTAATTTATTTGCTTATATTTCTCTGAAGTAAATAAAAGTATTTGAGCAGTATGGTGTGGATGCAGAGTGGAAAGAATAGATGGTTAATAATGTCATTTTGCCTTTAGCAAGAAAGACATACTATGAGGTGGATGTTATATCATCTTACATGTTTAAAAGCCGGAAGGTTGCATGTGTCACATAGGATCGATTAGACAATTGCTAGCCTTTTGTGATCACCCATTTTCTACTGTTACAGGTATAATTATAATCACAATGAAAATAGGCAGAACCCCTGCGGCGACACTCTGTGGTGGCCAATGATGGTAATTAAGTAATGAGTTTGGTAGAGTTTCTCTTATCCCCTGCTCTTCTCCAAGTTCACTGTGACCTATTTAACTTTTGTTCCTGTTCCTTGCATCCTGGCTTATTTGCATAAGGTAGTGTGTCAATGGACCTCATTAATACATTCATTAATGTCAGGAAAATCTCATTTAAAGACCTTAATTATTTAAGATTTCAAAGACATCGACTCCCGTGGATGAACAATGCATCTGCTCCTTGTCTATCTGAAATGCATAATGTGTAATCAGTTTTGGATATGATTGTTTATCATATTCAAATGTTAAGTTTCACATAATTGACAGTGATGTTTATGATTTCTGTGGACAGTAGTCTACACAAAGTTATGATGATGCACAGGCAAAAGGTCAGGAATTATTCACACAGCAAACATCCTGTGACATTTCTGCTTTGGGGAACTGAGTAGCATAAATAAGTTTATTGAGGAATGTTAAAGCCTCTGGTCATTGCTTTAACATTCCTTCTCTATATGCAACACATAATTAATGTTTTATTTTAATTTGTGCTTTTTTAATAAATGTTGTTTTAACATTTTTGCATTGTTACAAACAACATACCTTAGAAAATGCATATAGTTATGATGAATTAATTCAAAAGAAATATCCAGTCCCCCAGCCTCGGATCTAATGTTTAGAAACAGTTTTTATTTATCAGAATAACAGTGTGTAGCAGGGTTGGGCAAACCTCAGATTTAAGGGTCTCAAAGAGACTGCTAATCTGGTGTAGAAGGTTTTTTTTTGAGGTAAAAGATTGGCTTGACATTTGAACAATAAGCTGCGCGCAAAGCGGTATAAATCTGATGTAATAAAGTCACCTGTAAAAAAACCTCACTTTGTACCACTCACTTTAAAAAGTGCAATTTAAAGGCATTTTCATTTCATTTCGTAAAGGCGGATGTATCAACCTGAGAAATAGCATTTTACACTGTTATTACTACAAAAATTACATTTATGTCCTTTCAATGTAGTGCATGAATGTGACACTAGACAGCTAGTTCTGACATATTAAACACCTTCTGTAAAATACTGTTGTGGTGGTACAATTTGCAGTAAAAACCTCAAGGGTAGATGAGAAATGGAGCACTGCCACATAATTTGTATTTTCTTCAGAGGATTGAAGGAGAGAAGGTTGAGAGGAACAGGCAATTTCTTATACACCCAACTAAGCAGTCTTAGGAGAGACTAACTAGCTCTGACCATCCCGTGATGTTCCTTCACCCATGTCAAATCCCAGGGATGGCCATGTGCATATATTCAGGAGCTGTCCATGGTCCTGAAACTCCAAACCTGTGTTCACCGGACCAAAAGTGAATGGAGCCTTGCAAAATGGAAACCCAGAATGCACATAATAATCTACAACTTCCCAGTGTTTCAACAAAGATAATGCCTTAATCAGCTATTTATGCCCTGAATTTGACATTAGACCTTTGAAACATTCTACTCATGGCCTATTTTGTCCTCATTTAGATCAGCCAGTCTGATTTTAGTTTGGAACTTCAGTGTTTTAAGGGTATTTCTTCATTTTCTCCGATTTTTTTTAGTTTTAGTTCTTTAGACATAACTCTGATGACTCACTTAAAAAGCTCACTTCATAATGGACTGTTTTGTAACTGACAATCTTAGCAATTCATTTGATTCACACATGAAATGTCTTCATTAGCGCCATGATGTTAATTGGAGCCATCTCAAAAACGTTGTCAGACAATGGTTTACAACTTAATTGCGGCCCTCCATATTATTACAGCCAATGGCAAGCGTTTGGGCAAGATTAATTGGGAGTCTACCCAAGCACTCAGCTCTGTCTAAGGCAGCAGTCAGAGCGTTTTCAGCATTAACCTTTATTAAAAGGCAAAGACCAATCTGGAACAGACACTGGAGCGCTTTTATGTAAAGTCTTGCCGCACGTAAGGTTGACAATGAGGTAGACAACTCTATTCAGCATGCACGCTCTGAGGCAATCGCTTTACAGTGGGCGTGGTGCTTTAGTGAACTTTCTTGCCGTCTCCCTGCAGTTAAATGAGTAGGCGTCACTGTTGGATCCTGAATACTTCATTTGACAGCATGTCTGGAGGGGTGAGCAGGGGTTGTGCTCTTCAAGTCACATTAATTATTGCACATCGACAGACCCACCAGCCTTAAAGGGATGACAAAATCACATAACAAGATAAATGATAAATTACCATAGAAGGAAAAACCTGTGAATCATCCCAAGATGAGTACTGCGACTCAAACTGTATGTTGGCTTCTTTGGTGAACACACTTTGAAAAACTCACAAACAGAAGATGCACATTACTAAGGTCTGAACATGGAAACATACATTAGCATACGTTATCCTGCTGCTTTGTTATAGATATAGGTTTGCTGAATTGACCACCATGTAGTGGTCAATTCAGGTTAGGTTTGACCATCATGTGGCTCATGTTTCTGAAGCTATAGTTGTTTGCATTCTTTCACCTGATACTGGATAAAAGATCTGGCACCAATCTGCTATTTGGGTTATTACCTAGATTATCTAAACTGCTTCCTGCTTCTTGATTGACTGGTGTAATGGGCTGATGTGGGTAGAAGATGAAATGTAAACAGAAGTTGTAGGAACTACAGGACTTGTTGGAAAGGAACTACAACTTTGGCTGCATCTAAAAGCTTGACTTATTGCTTTGCCTTTTTATCAAGCTATGACTTCAGAGGCAGCGTTTGTGTATGAAGATAAACCTGTCCAGGAAATAGTTACGGACAGGCTTCATAGGCAGCGTAACATTAGTATATTAGAAATATAAATAAATATATCTATCCTGCCTTCAAAAATCAATCAGATAAAGGAGATGTGAAGTGAAGCAAACATTGGATTCAGATGTGCCTTGATGCCTTCCTACCTTGGAATGCAGCCTCCGTAGGCAGCATTTTGGATGTGGCCTATAAGTCCAAGAATAGTGAAAACATTTTTTGCCTTCACGTCAAAAATATGCTGTTCTCTCCACTGAGACGGCATGGTTTCTATGGTAACTCATGTGACACTGTAGAAAACTCTAAGAGTACTGAAGAATACAATAAATTAGTTCTACAGACAGCAGAGTGCACACTGATGGTATATTAGTATTGATAATAGGAACATTAGTAATAGTGCACGGTAAAGTCTTATGAATACAATGAAGTCACGGAACTCAAACACATTAAAAAAATTGGGAAAATTTTAAATGTGGTAATTAATACATGCTCAATACAGATGACCCTAACTGGCACACTTTGTTGAAAATTACACCAGTGACCTACAGTACCATCAAATGTGCCTGCTTTAGCGCATTACTGCATTCAGCTGCAACTGGTACATAAAATTAGGTCTTTTCAAAGAGCAATATCTATATTTTGATATTTCATGATGCAGAACTTTTGTGTGTATAATTAATCACGCAGTATATATACCACAGACACCAGAAGTAACCATGGAAACCAGGTGACAAAGCAGTGTTTGTATGGTGTAGGTTGCTGACTGTGGTGGGCTATTTTTCAAACGATTGTCAGGGGTTTTCTCAGTAACAGTAAGACATGGCTGGCACAAGATTACATTTACATTCTACCTGCTACTGCATACTGCTCTGGTTGCATTTTAATTATATACTGCACCTTTTCAACTTATTTTTTATTGTGTTAGCTGAGAATTCCTGGTCAAAAAAACTATAATTTAGCTTAGTTTCACATAGCCATGTTTCCGCATTCGGACAGTCTGTTTTATCTAATGATTACGTTTAAGAATTCAACATTTAATGGATAGTGTGATGGGTTAATATCTGTGCATGGGAACAACCTTTCTACCACTAAATACTGAATAAGTGGTCTTAATTTGTAAAAATGATTTGTCATATGGTAGTGTACTGGCATCTTAACTCTGCCGCATGAGTCATTGCTTCAGTTGAGTTGATGGATAGATTCACTTGACTTGATGAACAGTTTTAAAAGTGTAATTTGCAATATATCTACATTGTTCAATTTTCTTTATAAAATAACAAGGATTATGTTTTCCATGATATGTCGCTTTTACAGTGCCAGGGATAGAATATTGAGTCTGAATGGGTGGGATCTTTAATCTGAGCATTTCAAACTGTTTATTTCATGTCCTCCATATGGCAATCTTATTAATAACAAATAGGAATGTTAATATTGCTTAGAGCGCAGATGTTTGGAACCATATTTCCACACCCACATTAGGTACAGGTCTATGTGCTGTGACTGTGCACTGCATCATATATAATTGAAAGTGCTAAATCCATGTCCAATTTCCATGCAGGACAACATGCAGCATGTCCCATTTAAAAATTACAGTGTAACATAAAATGGTACCCTTGATACTGGTTTTTCCAAATATGTGCAATTTTGCCAAATCACTAATGCATAAGGCCATGCATGGAAATCTTAATTATCCCTGCGCGATTACTAACGTGAATTTTCCAACAATGTGCTTTATATGACCATGTGAACCAGAAATTCTGTTTCACAGAAGGGTGTGAGTTTGATACCCAGGGAACACGCATATACAGATCAAATGTAGATCCAGAATGCAATGTAAGTCACTTTGGATAAACGTTTCTACCAAATGCATAAATGTAAATGTAATGAGTCTATCTCTTTAAACTTCCAAGCAAAATGTGACTATAATAAATACCCAATTCTGTGTGTACGGTATTGCACTAAACATAATGATTTTGTCTGCAGTACTTCAGCATAAAATCCTGCTCTTTAGCCTCAATCCAGCTTTCATCTTTTCTTTCAGCAATAAAATGGCTTTGTTATACTTTGCATCTTCTTGCCAAAAGTCAGTACCAATGGAGAAGAAAAGAATAGATTCCTCCTCAGACAGTTTGAAATCAAGCATGTACCTTCCCCCGGGACCCATGCGGCAATGCCAGAGCAAAATGTCACTAGACACTTCACTTCATCCGTTTCATCGAATTCAGTACCTCAGTTGTTTTGTACAAAGTCTCCTGTTCAGTCCTCTGTGAGCACAAACAGTGCTGTGTATGATTTGCAGTAAACTACAGTACGCAAACACATCCTCCACTGAGATTTTTACAAAGTCTTTATTACTTATTTTATTACTTAATTTATTACTTATTACTTTTTTAAAAGTAATATTATTACTTTACTTATTACTCCCTGTAAACAGTAATTAGTTACACTACTCGTTCCATTACTTTTACTGATGAAAAGACACAACTTTTTAATTGTTTAGTTCCTGTCATCTTTAATTCTGATAAAATTAAAATAATGACAATATTTTCAGCGTGTGAACGTCTCGATCTCTAACTGATATGTTGCTGCTGAAGTCACATCACATGCTCGCAACAGTTACGAAGAATAATCCGAGCGTGATTAAATTGCCATGACAAAAGTAATATTGTAATGAGTTATTTTTTTGGATTGTAACTGTAATATTACTGAATATAATTGAAATTTTATTAGTATTTAATATTATTACTGTAATGCGTTACCATGCGTTGAAAACAAGTATTCTTCACATTAGAAACCAGTTAGGTATACGATACATGCAAAGCACCAAGGCACAGTTATCCCATCCTGGTCTCTGATGTCTTCAGGTCACCTGAAATTTCCTTTTACCTTAGTTGCCTAAAGGCAAAGCCTTGGTTAGTGATATTTATTTGACATTTTTCCAACTGGTAGACCATATAGGATAATACCATCTCATACAAATATACTGAGGAATAGTTTTTTACAAGAGCTATAGTCTCTATTATCACAATTTAGGATCATACTATTGAAGAATTCACATCATAAAAATAAATAATGAACTTTGTTACAGTGCTATCATTATATTACTGTATTTTATTATCTACTTCTGTAAAATAACCTTTTCTATCTGTATATTAGGATCTTATGCACTTTAAGAATTGAAGTATTGTTTCTTGATGTGGGTTGATAAATTTTTTATTTGATTGTATTTTGTCTCACTTTTTTATATCTTTTATATATGCTGAAGTGTGCCATAGAGAATTTCATTGGAACTTTGTTTACTACTGCTAAGCGGTATATGAGCGGTATAAGCAGGTGGTGGCAATGTCCGTTCATTTTGAAATATCAATATACACCTAGAATGTTCAGTGCTAACAATCTTTGTAACAATTAAAAGTCCTTTCTTTTCCAGGCCTGGTACTGATGTCTCCATTTCTGTCCTGTAAGAGGTGTCCGGCATTTATCCTAGCAGCCATATCTGATGGCACTGGGCATTTGTTTGTGTTAGTTGATCAGTTTGTTGTTTGTTTAGTATATTTTAGCATATATATATATATATATATATATATAGACCAGTGTGCTCCAATAATAAGTTGGATCTTTAATAATGATGGTCTCTAACAACACACATGCTTGGTGAAGGCAGTAAAACACCAGGCATTGCTTGACCCCAAGATACAACCTACAATGTCTTAAAAGCAAAATATGAAAATATATTCAGGATTTGGCACAGCTCAAAACAAGAATATTAAGACAGTCAGGTCTAAGTCGCCAGAAGCAGCAGCAGTCTTCACAGCTGGCCTGGTTTTGAATATTTTAAATGAATGCATAATGTTCTTACCTCTAAGTGATGGCTGTTAGGCTGATTTGAATTATTCTTAGTATTTTTGGTTTTGTCATTGATGTAAAAGTTGTTGTGTGCACCTGAACTCACCTACGGCAATGAAAAACTACTTTCCCCTTCTGACAAATGCCCACAAAAAATTATTAAATGGCTTAACGAGCACAGTTTTCTTTCCTGTGTTGGCATATATTTCACTGAAAAGTGAAGCTCGGTCAAGAGATGTTGAAGATTTTGCGTTCATACTCTTAAGAAAAAGGTTTTAAATAGTACAAAATAAAGGTTCTTTAGCTTGTAACAATAACCAGTGCTTAATATAACTATTTTTAGGGTAGGAAAAACTTTGCCTTTAAAATAACCTTTATGGTGCTATGAACCTTTGTGGTTTTATAGATTAGTATTCAGTGGTTATTTATGGAATTTATTAGTTTTTTTATTTACTGAATTTTAGGATGTGTTACAGTTTAAAAACAGAGGACATTTACATTATATAAATACTTTTATTTTCTACTTTGTGACAACATGAAATGCCAGTATTATATATGTGTATGTATTAAATCACAATGTCACAAGTGCTTTTCACAATTTTGCATCATTAGAAAGTAGCTTTACAGAAGACACATTTTAGTACAAAATAGAGACATATAAAAACAGTAAAAAATAAGTTTATCACATGCATGTCCACATGGACTTTATATGCATGTTTCTGATATCTCTCATACCACATATCTATGTGGCTAAAAAATTGCATAAATATATTTTAGATGAATCCTATAGGACAACACTAGCGGCATTCACATGCTAGAGAAAAAAAATATGCTTATGATCATCAATCTCTTTGGTGTGATTTTCAGGAAGAAAAACACTATACATTTTAAATGTATATATCTGCTCATTTAAAGTTAATTTGGTCAACTTTTAAAATTACACTTAAACATGGCCTTAAATGTAATTCACAAAAGGCCAATTTCGATTTTATGGGGTCTTTAACACCAACACTTTTTCCTCCTCTAAAGATGAGCCACAGGGGCCTTTTATCATACACTTACTAACTAATCTTTTTTCGTATCTTTAGCGGTCCTTTGTAACACTGTGTTTTTTAAAGCACACGTGTTGCAAATTTAACAGCACCCTTCACTGTTTTAGTGCATTTGCACAAATGTTTACAGCTACTATGCTTATTTGGAGACACAAAATGGATTATGGTGGTATTCCACCTACATTTAGAGGTTAATTGAATGTGTGCACGATGCTCATTCTTGAGCTGATCATTTTGGTGCTACATTGCTTCAGGCGCTTTGTCTACCCAACATGCTTCACTTCCCTTTCACCCAGTCTCTCATTATTTGAGTGCATTGGAATCAAACCAGTTTAAGATCACTTTCACAGGGTTGATCCAGTCATTGTGAGTTCAGCCGTTATTGATCGAAATATATATGGTATGCAATAAGTTATTGTGCTTGTGTGTGACTGCTAAAATTAAATGCAGTAATCCGTATGAGTATTTTGTTTGTTTGTTTTTAACATTCACTGAGAAGTTCATCTATTTTACTATTAAATTAATATAATCATAATTAACATTATACACACCCCATACACATACTTTTTAAATTGTTAAACGGTTTTAAATAAACATACCACCTGCTTTCCGCATAGAATAGTTAAATGCGGCTGGAAACTGACACCACAGTTACTTTAATATGTTAAAATAACCGCACGCAATATTAATGCAACTGTTAAACTGTAATTTCAAGTTGCTCAAGAATATCTGATCTGAGAAAGGAACACAGATAAGATCTCTTAAATATCTTAGTTATGTCTGATAGACATCAATGAATTAAATAGAGAGCAAACGGAAAGTCTTCTGCATTTGAGATTTCAACACCGTCTCACTGGAATTCAGATGTACTGTACTTTACATTTACAATAATACAAATTTGTGACACACAAAATACATATAATTTTCTGTAAGATCGCGTTATATATTTCTCCTGCCTTCTCAATCTTCAATCAGAAATATTATTGATATTTTAATATGAACTTAAACCTTTCTCATATGTTGAAGTTTTCGGAATGAACTCAAATATTTATTATCAAATATACCCAAATGCAGGTTATTTTACCTATTCAATCTGCATTATCTAACAGCTCCATGCTTCTAATGTATTTTAACAAGTATCCTATTTATTTCTGTTTATAGCAGTTTTACAAATTTGAGAGATTTCTTAGAGAACTTTACAGTAATTAATTTTTCTTCTGGGAATGAAGCCCAGATAATCATCAACACTTCAAACTTTACATTTACAGCACAGTGCTCACACATACATTAGCATGTTTTATAGTTAGAAAATATTACTTGTGCAATTTCTACTGGAAGGAGGTGGATTTTGCTTCCTCCTTACCACATTATTGTACTTTAGCAAGAGTTATATCTAGAAGACTGTGAAAAAAAATGGAGGCTTAAACCCACCAGGGACTGCAGCAAAGAAAACAACCGATTCTAAATCATTCAGAGCTCAGACAACATTGCACAGGAGCTCCGCTGGGGCTTGAAATGGACCTCCTTGTCCTTTTGTATCATTTCAGAGACCAGTGAGCAAGTAATCCCAAATAAACCAGCGTTCAGTGCATGTGTACATGCACATCTCTGGTAACTCAATACAGAGCAAAAAGCACACAACCTGACGCAAAGACACTGCATTGGTAAGTCTGGTGTTGAGTTCAAGTGCTAGTGTTGTCTAGTGTCTAGTGCCGAGTGCAAAATTGCTAATGCAAAAGCAAATATGAAGAAAAATAATAATAAAAAATGTTCATATATTGCTAACAAGTTGAACTAGCTTGACTTTAACTATTTAAGACTTTTGCTGTTTAACACAAATCATAGAGCAAATCAAGACATATATTAGCATGTAGCGCCGTGTCATTGATCTGACTGTATCAATAATATGCTTTTTAAAGCATATCAAAAATATGCTTTAAAACACCTTTTTATACCATCCATAATCTGAGATAGTAATACTGTAGTTGTTTCAGTAAATGCATTATTTAGGGTGGAAACCTCAAACAATTAAAGGTGTTTGCGTCAACAAAATCTATTTTAAATTTGACCTGCTAAAGAAAAAAGATAAGCTAATTTTTGTAACAAACAATAAACTGGGGATCAGTATCAAAGGGATTATTAGTTCATAATTTTGCTTTTGCTTTTTGTCATTATGCAGTGCTAACCCTAACCCTAACCCTAAACAGTGACATCAAAGTATCGTGAGAGTATTTCTATCGATCCGCACAGCGTGGAGTTTCTGTTCACAGAAGTGAGCACCAGCATGACGCTTTAAGTGGTGAACGAGTAACGCAGTGTGTAAGCAAAACATTTAAACATTATATGGAAAGCCGCTAAGCACTATCTCCATCAAAAATAGACAACGCTGTTGAGTGAATGCCCTCCACACATAGTATACATTACACTAATAATTTTTTTAAAACATGCAAAATATCACATTTTGTCTGGTCTGAAATATCAATTTGTAAGCAAAAGCCTCTAGCACAAATTGAGCACAAATCGAGGCATATGATTTCAAGCCATTTCAACATGGCACCGCACTAAGAAGCCGGCTGTTTTGAGTTAGGATCAGGAAAAAAAAGATCTCATTTGAACATAGATATGGATGCATCTCAACTCTTCATTTGTCAACTGATTTACGACATAAATGTTATAAGACCAACAGTAAAATCTGGTGAAAGCCAGACAAAATGTAAACAAGCAAGACAAAATTTAAAAAGACGTACAGCGATGCACATATGTAGAGTAGGGAAATCAAATGTGATCAAAACTAAAAATCAAGCATGTTTGTATTTTTCGCCACCCTCTCCCGTCACAACGGGAAATGTCTATGCAAAAGCGGAACTCAAAAGTTGGCAGCCCTGTATAAACAGAGCTATATATGAACTATCAAAGCTTTCAGTTTTCAAACTTCTAGGCTATTTGTTTTAATCTCCTCTAATGCATCACCATTATATAGTAACTTAGGATGTATCTTGGTTTTGTGGTAGAGTCCCACTGAATACACTGCATCATGATTAGAGTGTGCAAGAAATAAAGGACCCGGCCTGCAGCCAAGGGTGCACTATTCCTAAAACTCTCCTCCCCGCAGTCATATTAGTTACCACCAAAGACAAACACCATGACTAAGCCGTTTTCCCTATTGCTTTTTGCACCAGTGGGCCAAGCGTCAGGCTAGCTGGGCTCTTTGGGTGGTCATTATAGATGATAAGTGTTTCTCCCCTTGATTTTCATCTTTAAAGTGACAGGAAAATAAAAGAGTCTGCCTGAGGGGCTCTGCCTTTGTTTTATCTTGTGAAACGAGCATGGAATAGGTCTACAGAATATGATAACAAAAAAATAAGAGTTCATCAAAACTTTTTAGACAGATAAGTTCTGAAATGGACAATTTTTCCACATTGAATCAAAAGCAGAGGTGTGTTCAAAATTAAGTTTTGTCATGAGACTGCTATGCCAAAGCCCTTATTCAAAGAAGTGTGTATTATAGAACAAAGTGTGTATGAAAGAGTGTGTATTAAATATGATAACTAATGGAAGCAGCATTTTCAGGGTTTAGTTCTGTGTAAATGTAAGATACCACTTTATTAGGACATGTCAGTACATAAGAATTTCTTCATAAAGGCACACAGTTTGTTAAGTGTAAATGGGCTATATCAATAAATTAAATAATAAAGAAAATAATATTTAGTATGCAAAAAGATTTTGAAAGATGAAAGATTAATGTTGGTGAATGAGATTTAATCGTTTTTTAATTTTCCTGTTTCTTAAACGGTATTAAGTTTGCAAGCCCTAAAAATAAAAAAATACCCCAAGAAAGACTGAAATTTTAACAAAATAATTTTTATTTCTTAGCCCATCTCTGACGGGTCGGCTGCTTCCAGAAGGGGTTTGGAAGCCCACAGTGTGTCTTTATCCGCTCCTCCGGTAGCTTGTTGCTTGATTGTTTGCAATGCTATTTTTACACCAGTTGTTTTACCATGATTAACTTCTTTTTGAAGAAGCCACACCCCTCATCCACAATCCCACCCCTATCTGGGAAATAAAAGGATAAAATAATAAAGAAAATGTAATAATGCAAAAATCTGTTTTCATTTGTTTTATCTTTATCTTTCTGTGTGAGATTACATGACATCAAGGTCTTTCAAGGTATCAAGGCATTTACGGCTTGCCCTGCTTGAAATGGCTAATGTACGTGGGGAAAATAATGCACATTTGTGGGTCTGTTTTGAGTTGCATGAAATTTAAATGCTCTAGGTGACTAAAGATCAAGAGGTTTTGAGGTTTTCAAGAATGACATTCTGTTACAGTAGCTGTCAATGATGTTCATGTATAATCCATGTGTGTGAAATTAGCACAAATTACCATCACACAAAGAGAATCACTTGCCCTCTAATATTGCCCTTGAATTGGGTTGTAATGTCTTCCTCTAATGGAAGGTTACATGAGTACAGTCTCTAATTTCTCACAGAAGCATTTATCACCTACTTTAATTCTATATATTCATGCTAAGAGCTAAGGAAAAGCAGCATACGCTGTTATAAGTGAGATACAGAACCCGCCTCACAGGTACATTAGATACGTCTCTGCAAATGTGAATTATCGATTTGCAAGACGTTTTCTCAAACACAAATGAATTCAGCACATTACAGTCAGCCTGTGGATTATTGGAAGTATCCCCTGGATAACATCTTAGCCCAGAGGACATCTGCCCAGTCAAGTGAGATGTTTGAGATAAAGCTAAAGCAATATCCTGTGGTGTGTTGTATTAGAATTGAACAGGGTCAACATTTTTCAGCTGCTATTTACAGTAAAGTACAGGAAGGAAGCACTATTGATATAAAAACATGCAAACACACGCGTGTCATTTACTTGCTATCATCCATTTCCAAACCTGACTATTTACTTCACTGCCAGAGAAAATTGAGCTAAATAGCACTTTCTTTGCTCATAATCATAGTGCTTTGTAGGACAATTAAAGGTGGCCACTCCAATAAACCGCTGAAGAACCATACAGGTGTTTAACAGGTTCTTTATATGGTACCAGTGCTATATAGCACCTTTATTTGATGAAAAAGGTGCTATATTGCACTAAAGGGAAAGTTCACCCAAAAATATAAATTATTTTAGTATTTACTCACCCTCATGTCATGTCAAACCTGTATGACTTTCTTGCTTTAGCAGAACACAGAAGAAGATATTTTGCATAACACTGGTAACCGGCACCCATTCACTTTCATAGTATGGACACAAGGTATTATGGAAGTCAATGGGTGCCAGTAAACAGCGTTTTGCAAAATATCTTCTTTTGTGTTCCACAAAATAAAGAGTCATATACAGGTTTTGAATGACATGGGGGGTTTAAAAATTATGATGATTTTTGTTTTTGGGTGAACAATCCCTTTAAACGGGTTCCCCTGTGATTACAACAAAGAAGCACTTTTAGTGCCATTTAGCACCATTTTTTTAATAGTGTAGTAGAATGTTTAAAGCATATGTACAGGTGACCCCATCAATAAAAATCAAGTTACAGTTTATTTTTATAATGTTGTCTGATTTTATAAGATTTTTTATAAGTTTGGTACATTTCTGCAGAAATAGTTTTGTAAACTCTCTAACTAACAAGTCTGTTATTGAAAAAATGGTGGAGTTCAAAACTTAATTTTATGGTATTTTTTGTATATTAGCAAAAACAGCCAACTGTACAGCTTTTATAATGGAAAAAATGAAATTATGCACTAGATACGATGCATGCGTCACAAACATACAAAAGAATCGCTATTATTTTGCCCTGAAATCTGATTGGCTGATAAGTATGTTGTTCCAGGAACATGTCCTATTTAGAAGAAAATCATAGTCACCTTAAACTGCAAAGGATAAACATATATGCTAAAAAAAAGACTACAGCCCTTCTAAATGACATTTAATGCCTATACACTAATAACACAAAGTATGAACTAAATACCCTTCATGCAACCACCCTGCATATTCTCATGCATTTCTTCATTTATTTATTCCTCGTGCACAAAGGGCTTGGACCCTTCAGACTTTGCGATACCTGTTTTAATGGACATTGAGACACTGATATTAAAATTCTTCAGAAGTATAGCATATTTATTCCTAACCAAACAACAGCATGGTCAATGCATCTACTGATGAATGCAAACTCACTGCATTTATATAAAGGCAGCTTGTTAGGCAGGGCAGAAGAACCCAAGGGCAAAATGGTTTCTTACATGATCATAGGGCAGTTTAAAGCAAAGATGATTCTTTGCCCATAGAAAGATTTCTCTCAATCTCATCATGGTTATCAGGGAGGAACAAAGAGCACATGGGGGGCCAGAAAGTACATACCTGCACTTCAAGGCTTTAGGACTTTAGGAGAGAGGTGTTTAAGCCAGAGCTGAAGCCGTGTTACCCAGTGCGGGACTTAAACTCGTTCTCTCTGTCCATCTGCACGCCATACTTCTCTCACCAACTAAACCTGTGATGTCAGTTTTCACTGCGGCCTATCACAAACGGGTATCTTCTTCTGTTGTCACACATCAAGTATAACTTTATTATTTTTTGGTCAATGTCCTTGTAACGTCAGGATGCAGGAAGAAACAAGGAAGCAGCGGATCCAAATGTAGCTTTTTAACTTTACACAAACCAAACAACCAGGAAAATAAACACATGACCATCCAAACATCTCATAGAACATGCAACGACTGACCAACTAGGAGTGAAACACAAGGGGTATATATATACACAGGAGAACACAGGGATAACAAGGTAATGGGGATAATGATGAACAGCAGATGATTATGGGAAATGTAGTGTAAACATGCTAATGTCCAGCAGGGGAGCAGAGACAGGACAGGAACTGGGAAAACACAGGCAGGAATGTGACAGTCCTTCTATTAACCAATTGGCTTTTGAAATTCTGCAGTCATTTTACTAAAGTCTTTAAATTTATACAAATTGTATTTGACTGTTCATGTTTACAAACAGTGAATAACTGTCAATAATAGTAATAAGGTATCACTGTCTATCGCTGATTTTTAATCTCACTGAAATGTGAATGAGTTTTACATTTAAATAAACAGATTGCCCTCCTTAGTTGCCATGGCAACTTGCTACTGTAAACCAGAGCTATAGAGAGATAGAGTTGCGACAACTCCCTTCTCTCCAGTTGGACAGTTTTTCTACAGCAATGGTGGATCATGGAGCCTCTCAATAGTTCCTGGCAGTTAACACCAAATGCTAAAACGCATAATAAGTTTTCATGTTGTCAGTACATCTAAATCAAATAAACTCGTGCATAAAAACATTATAGTTGATTTTTCCTCATTAAATTATTACATTTAGGTGAAGTTATCAGGTAAATGAACAGGCTAATGGGTAAAGTTAGCAACATAGAACCACAAAAAGCATATTAATTGTAAATTCTATTATCTTAAATTTCTATTAAAATTATTATCAAATTATTAATTAACTATAAAACTAGACTATACAAGGACAACATAAATAAAATGACAGACAAAAATTTTTCACATGCTATGTAGTTCATTAACACACACAGAAATCTGATAATTATTATTTATATTTAAAATATATTTAAAACAAAAAAGTTAATATGGTAGTATGTTAGAATATATTACATAGGAGAAATTCATTGATAAATCCACTACTGTAAATAAGTGCATCACAATAAATATAAATATAAATATCATTATATTATAAAAAATAAAGTTATAAATGATTGTGTATACACGTATTAAACTGTTTTACCTTTCTATTATGTATTTTTGTATATATTACTATTATTACTGTATATATATACTAATAATCATACGCAATACTACTAATAACAATGAATACTATTATTGATTATTAAAATAAGTGATTGCCTGAGTAGAGTGGGTAGAGTAAGTTGATAAAACTCTGATCCTTAAATATTAACCGATTTTATTAAAAAAAAGAATTGATGCAAATTTTGCAAATCAATGCATCTATGTGTAGTGTAGCGGTCAAACATCCGTCTGATGCGTGTTTACATAGAAAAACAATGGAAAAGTAGCGCATCTTAATGGAAAAAAGCATTCGGTGTGAACCGGCACTTAGGATTTACTATTTTAACTGAAAAAAAAACAGAAAAAAAATGTTTTATTGGATGTTTTATTACAACCAATAATAACATTGCAAGATTACAGATTCCTCCAAATTGAGATGTCATGAGAACTTCACCAGAGCAACATTATTGGTAAATGTCAACCGCAGAATCATACTGCACTGCATAGAAACTCCCTTATTTGAACACATTTATTATGTAGACGATAATCACTAATGGCAGGCATTCAGGTTATGTTAATGTTGTGATAACCAAAGGCAGCTGTTTTTGAGCTGTGGATCTTCTGTTTGCACACAACGCAGTCAGTGGCGTTCTAGCACTACTTCAGATTCCAACATGATCTGTGATATAAATAGGACTTTGTTTGACGTGTCAGCCACCTCTGAAGCTCTGTTAGGCTGGGATAGATATTAGTTTTAATTTAATTATAATATTCTTATCTTTCATTCAACTACTCACAGCATATAATCAGATTACGGAGGCGATGGCAATTAAAATTTGAAACCTAACAAGATGATCCGCCCTTCACGCTTAGTTTGTGAGCAGCAGTGCTCAATCTGGTTTCAGTTATTCAGTTTGGTTGTTGTGATGGTGTCTGTTATTGTCTCTCACATCATCTTGAAACAAGGAAGTTAATACTCCAAAAAAATTGGGTTCAGTTTAGTTCATACTTTAGCTAAAATGTTCAAATGATTTGGCTGAAATGACAAAAATAGAAACAAATCTAGATTAAAGGATTATTTCTACAACAAGGCAACAAATAGAAACAAACAATTGACAAACCTTTTATTTCATTAGCCTTTAGTGGTTTAAAACAAAAACAAATATTTGAAAAACAGTTATAAACAAGCAATGATGCAATCCTTTAAGTCTAAACTCTTGGGTGTAGCAGAACTCAATAAATGTAAAATTACTATCATGTCACATGTGACACATTTTATTTAATGTGACAGAAAAAAACACACCAGTGACACAATAAATCACCAGTGACATACATAAGACAAAAGATCTTTATTCTTCAACTATTATTACGTAGATGAGACTACATTGTTACATTTGGCAATTAGTGAAAGCAGTTAGTAAAAGAACATAAACAACATATTAACTACATGTGACTAAAATGTACAACAAAGTAAATTGTCTAAACTGCAATTGTCCACAAAATTTTATTATTAAAGTTGGAATCAAGAAACCTTAGTGCTATGCAAAAAAAAAAAAAATTGAATTAAGTTTATTATTAATTAGGCAGTTGTGACCTAATGAGAGTCAGACTTGGGACTTGAATTGCTGATTTGGTCCCAGTGCCAGCAGGAAATGACTGATGTGCCCTTGAACAAGTCACCTAACCCCCATTTGATTCCTAGGCAGAGGTCACATTTCGGTGTATGGATCACCATACCTTAACAAATAAGTCACTTTCAAATGTGAGTCACTGGAGTTACTGATGTTCACTAGTGTTACCCATAAGGAAGGTAAAAACAGTGACAATTTCCATAAAAATGCATTTTTAAAATGGCTGCTGCAAAATATCAAACCACATGTTGTTATTTTTAGTTTTAGTGGTATTTTATTTTACAGAAAAATTGACATTTTCATAAAACGACCCAGCTAGGGGGATTTGAAGGAGGTCTCAGCTGTGTTTCTTTTTAATATCAACTTAATCTTAGATATTTTTTGTAAAATGCTTGGGAGAAAAATAAACACTAGAAAATAGAAACAAATTAGATAATTGCTAAAATACTACAGTATGGATCATATTAAAATCTATTGATATTTGGCTGTGTTCGTGGGATCTCTTCTGAAACAAATGGAAACATTTGTGTGATTTCTTCTCCTCAGAAGAAATATCTGCGATACTGAAGACCCAAGCAAAGGTTTAGGCACTTTTAACAACACAACCCTTATCAAGGTATAATTACTTTAACACACAGCCTCTAATAGTTAATTGCCTCATAGCACCCACTCACAAAGTGAAATGGCAAAACCAAGAATTTATCAGCATATCTAACGTGCAAGTGAAAGATGGCAGCCATCTCCTCTTCTAATCAGACTATACCACCTTCATGAGGCTGTAGAAATTGCTCTGAAAGACTCATGACCATCAGGGGGAAATGAAGCATGGCAGGGGGACACTCCTCGGGCTTGTCAATCCCTGCTTCCCCTCTGCCTCACAATCAGTCAAGGGGAATTAAACGAGCATGTCTGTGTGTACTTCTGCATGATTGATGGTTGTCAACAAGATGAGCCCAGGGCAAAGAAATTATCCTGAAAGACTCTTGTAGATTTTGATGCTGAGAACTTTCCCACTTGGTGGTTAAACTTAGACCTGCCCTGGCTAGTGATGCTGATTTACAGACGGGAGGAGGATCAGTGGGGCAGAATGAGGTTACTCAGGGTTGTTGTGTTGGAATAATAAAAATTAGAATTCTGTCAATCATAAAAAGTCAAGGAACAAGTGGGAACGAAATAGTTCTGCCGGTGCAAAAGGGGTTGAGGATCGCTTTAGGAACCTTTTATTTTAAAGAGTGTATTACACTAAACTTTATTTTACATTAGAAAGCATTAGCAATAAAAAGTTGGTTAGGAGAAAAACATTGTATATCAATGTTTTCATAATGCATAATGGGATCTGGGGCGAGACACATATAATTGTTTTCCCAGTTTTTACCCCCTCTGGGTAAACAAATAACATTCACAACACAGACAACAATGACAACATTGCCCTCGTAAACCTGCTAAATTGTTTGTATGCTATTTCTAATCAGACACAATCTGCATTTTAAAAATTGTATTACACAGTTACATTGTGAAAAATCCCGGGCAGCTCCTCCATCTCCCACTGAGACTAAGCAGGCTTTCTGAAAAGCCAGTTAAATATGTGTGATAAGGATGTAAGCAATAGGCCTTCCAATCCTGACAGTTTGACAAATCTGCATTTTGCCTTTTCCCTCTTTAACCATTAAATTTATTGTGCCATTGGAATCTGAGAGTAGAATCTGTGCGCTCAAAGACAGATGTGCGGGCACAGAAACAAAGAAAACGCAACCGTCTGAGAAGTTTAGCAGGTTTCCATATATTTGCCGTTTTTACATAAAAAGACCCATTTATGGATTACACCGTATGGGAAAGATGGAAATAGATTGAGTCTCCTGAGCCAGGAGGGAGCCAAAAAAATCCCCAGATCAACTTCATTCACTCATTATCAAAGTCCCTCAAGTGGCCCTCTGCCCTCCTTTATTCAAGAAGGGAAGGTGATAAAAAAATCACATTTGTTAAAATAACTCTTTTATACTAATACTGTACCAGACCAGCTTTACACATTTACTGTTTCACTGCTAAAGGTTAAAAGGTTACAAGATCTGTTCATAAATCAGCGCAAAATATGAACTTAAAGGATTTAGATCATAACATGCTTCTTTTGTCTCAGAGAAAACAGCTTTAAAGCTGCAATCTATAACTACACTGTAAAATGTCTTTACAGAAACATAATAAAAAAATTAATAAAAATTAATAAAAAATATTTTTTTACAGAAAAATTATGTGAAAAAATGCTACAGTAAAGACAACCTTCACATATACTGTACAGTAAAACTATACAAATTTCACAAAACATTACAATTAATTTTACTGTAGAATAAAATAAAACGTACAGTTTTTGAAAGCAAATGGTATAAATTACCATATATTTTACAGTGAAAATCTGCATATTATTTAAGAAGATTATATGTGCACTTTTAAAGTAAAATTTACGGTGAAAAAACATTAAAGGACGTTACAATAATTCCCTGTGTGAGTCGTCGACATTTGATGATATTTTATATAAAAAAGTTTATTCTTATTTTTGTTACCAGTTGCGTACATTAAAGTCCAAGAGTCAAGAATAAATATTTGACACATTTCCATAACAATAAACATAAACTAAAAATATAATAAAAAATAGAAATGTGATATTTAAAAATACCTAAAATTCAAAAAATATATATAAAAATAAAATGTAAAAAAATAAAATATCTTGATAGTTCATACAGAAACTGTTTCTGATTTTCTTTCCATTTGACTTCTTTAATGAAAATAAATCATTAAATAATCTATTTTATACTTTTATTGTTGCAGAGTATTTCTCTTGATACTGCAGTAAACTGAATACATGCTGCCTCTGAGATCTGCAATTCATTATGTGGCATCACAATAAGAATAAACAGGTATTTGTAGCAATAAGGGATTTTAACAAGCTCAGCACAGCATGACTTTAAAGGCCTTTTATGTGATACCTTTTTAAGAGATGAATTACTAGGAAAGCACTTCCACTCAGTTGAATTTATTCTTCATGTATATCCAGAATTATTGAATGATACATTGAGATAATTGTATTTTGAGTTGACTGACACAGCACCCTATATTTTTGTCCATGTTGATATTTTTATCAGTATAAACTTGTGACTTTTTCGCACAAACCTTACATTGCTGTAAGGAAACTCTTAATTTAATCACTTGCAACGTGTTAGTAACCACAGGAGACTAGATTATAGTACTAATGACTGTATATTTTCTGGATGCTGTGTGTGCCTTTTTATTTGCAGGTGTCTAATTATGAATCACTTAAAGCCTTTTCCATTAATGACTCTTGGATGTTGAATATCATTAACAAATGTTTTCAAATGTCGAGTTTGCAGAAAATAAGTCGGGATTGCTTCACCACAAATAACAAAAGACATGTTTCCAAAATTGCATTCACTCATTTAACACAACCAAAATCTTACACCCCACTGAATTGCAATTATGTCACAATTATCTTATTAATTCCTTTAAATATTTTAAATTTTAGGGGCTTTATTTAGTGACGGTGTAGCTGCAGTGCATGACAATATGTCGAAGTATAGCTACCATTTACCCCCAGACACATTAAAACATCAATCTGCAATTCCTAATTTGCCGCTTCTGACGCACATATGAAGAATTTGAGAGCTGCTTCCTGTATTTACACATTAGAAAGAGATTTAAATGACTTTTAAATAAACAAATTATGATTTGTTCTAGCTAGGAAGGCTTGCCAGAAAACCTCTCAGCTTCTTAAAATCACCTCGAAGGCACTTTGAGCTAAACAGTTTAGTTTCTTAAAATCTCATTTTAACAGGAGATCATAAACATACACACACAATAATAAACATATCAATCGAAAAAGATGAGAGAAATATGAAGAACAAACGTGTTGTAAAGTAAAAGGGGTAAGGAGATATTCAAATGTACTAACTTTACATCTAAACACTTTTAATACAGTTTCTTTCACATCATTCAAAGTCTTTCAGAGTTAAAACAGCAATTCATAATTTTTGCCTCTTTATCGCCATCTCTGTTTAAAACATCCATCCATCCATTTTCCTCCGCTTATCCGGGACCGGGTCGCGGGGGCAGCAGTCTAAGCAGGGACGCCCAGACTTCCCTCTCCCCAGACACTTCCTCCAACTCCTCCGGGGGAACCCCGAGGCGTTCCCAGGCCAGCCGAGAGACATAGTCTCTCCAGCGTGTTCTGGGTCTTCCCCGGGGCCTCCTCCCGGTGGGACATGCCCGGAACACCTCCCTTGGTAGGCGTCCGGGAGGCATCCGAAACAGATGCCCAAGCCACCTCAGCTGGCCTCTCTCGATGTGGAGGAGCAGCAGATCTACCCCAAGCTCCCCCCGAGTGACCGAGCTCCTCACCCTATCTCTAAGAGAGCGCCCGGCCACCCGGCGGAGGAAACTCATTTCGGCAGCTTGTATCCTGGATCTCACCCTTTCGGTCATGACCCAAAGCTCATGACCATAGGTGAGAGTAGGAACGTAGATCGACCGGTAAATCGAGAGCTTCGCCTTGTGGCTCAGCTCCTTCTTTACCACGACAGACCGGTACATCGACCGCATTACTGTAGAAGCTGCACCGATCCGTCTGTCGATCTCTCGCTCCATCCTTCCCTCACTCGTGAACAAGACCCCAAGATACTTAAACTCCTCCACCTGTGGCAGGAGTTCCTCACTGACCTGGAGGGGACAAGCCACCCTTTTCCGGCTGAGGACCATGGCCTCAGATTTGGAGGTGCTGATTCTCATCCCAGCCGCTTCACACTCAGCTGCAAACTGCCCCAGTGCCCGCTGTAGGTCCTGGCTTGATGAAGCCAACAGGACAACATCATCCGCAAAAAGCAGAGATGAGATCCTGTGGTCACCAAACCGGACCCCCTCCGATCCCTGGCTGTGCCTAGAAATCCTGTCCATGAAAATAGTGAACAGGACCGGTGACAAAGGGCAGCCCTGCCGGAGTCCAAAACACACTGGGAATGAGTCTGACTTACTGCCGGAAATGCGAACCATGCTCCTGCTCTGGTCATACAGGGACCGGACAGCCCCTAGCAAAGGGCCTCTGACCCCATATGCCCAGAGCACTCCCCACAGAACACCGCGAGGGACACGGTCGAATGCCTTCTCCAGATCCACAAAATACATGTGGACTGGTTGAGCAAACTCCCATGAACCCTCCAGTATCCTAAAGAGGGTATAGAGCTGGTCCAGTGTTCCACGACCAGGACGAAAGCCGCATTGTTCCTCCTGTATCCGAGGTTCAACTATCGGACGAATTCTCCTCTCCAGTACCCTGGCATAGACTTTCCCGGGGAGGCTGAGGAGTGTGATCCCCCTGTAGTTGGAACACACCCTCCGGTCCCCTTTCTTATAGAGGGGGACCACCACCCCGGTCTGCCAGTCCAGAGGCACTGTCCCCCATCTCCACGAGATGTTGCAGAGACGTGTCAGCCAAGACAGCCCCACTTCATCTAGAGACTTGAGGTACTCAGGGTGGATCTCGTCCACCCCCGGGGAGCTTCTCAACTACCTCGGCGACTTCAGTCCGGGTGATGTCCGAGCCCATCCCCGAGTCCCCAGCCTCTGCCGCTTTGACAATGGAGGCGGAGAACATAGTCCACTCGGACTCAATGTCCCCAGCCTCCCTCGGGATCTGTTCAAAGCTCTGCTGGAGGTGGGAGTTGAAGACCCCTCTGACAGGAGGCTCTGCCAAACGTTCCCAACAGACCCTCACAGAACGTTTGGGCCTGCCGAGTCTGTCCAGCTTCCTCCCCAGCCAACGGATCCAACTCACCACCAGGTAGTGATCAGTTGACAGCTCCGCCCCTCTCTTCATCCGAGTGTCCAAGACATACGGCCGGAGGTCAGATGAAACAACCACAAAGTCGATCATCGACCTCTGCCCTAATGCGCCCTGTTGCCACGTGTGCTGATGGGCGCCCTTATGCTCGAACATGGTGTTCGTTATGGACAAGCCGTGACTAGCACAGAAGTCCAACAACAGAACACCACTCGGGTTCAGGTCAGGGGGGCCGTTCCTCCCAATCACACCTCTCCAGGTGTCACCGTCGTTGCCCACGTGTCCGTTGAACTCCCCCAGTAAAATGACGGAGTCCCCAGTCTGAACGCTTTCCAGCACCCCTCCCAGAGACTCCAAGAAGGCCGGGTACTCTGTACTGCCATTCGGCCCGTTAGCACAAATGACAGTGAGAGACCTATCCCCCACCCGGAGGCGCAGGGAAACGACCCTCTCATTCACCGGGGTAAACTCCAACACATGGCAGCTAAGCTGGGGGGCTATAAGCAAGCCCACTCCAGCCCGTCGCCTCTCACAGCAGCCAACTCCAGAGTAGTGGAGAGTCCAACCTCTTTCGAGGAGTTGGGTTCCAGAGCCCAAACTGTGCGTGGAGGTGAGCCCGACTATCTCTAGTTGATACCTCTCAACCTCTCGCACTAGTTCAGGCTCCTTTCCCCCCAGCAAGGTGACATTCCATGTCCCTAGAGTTAGGTTCTGTGTCCGAGGATTGGGTCGCCGAGGTCCCTGCCTCCGACCGCCACCCAAACCACAATGCACCGGCCCCTTACAGTCCCTCCCGCAGGTGGTGAGCCCACGGGAGGTCGGCCCCACGTCACTCCTTTGGGCTGGGCCCGCCACCAGGCGCTCGCATACGAGCCCCAACCCCAGGCCTGGCTCCAGGGTGGGGCCCCGGCTGCCCCATACCGGGCGACGTCACAATATTTATTTTTGACTTTCTCATAGGGGGGGTGGACCGCTCTTTGTCTGGCTTGTCACCTAGGACCTGTTTGCCTTGGGAGACCCTACCAGGGGCATATAGCCCCTGACAACATAGCTCCTAGGATCATTCAGGCACTCAAACCCCTCCACCACGGTAAGGTGGCGGTCCCAGGAAAGGCTGTTTAAAACATAAAATTGCTAATTATTTTATGTGCTGATCTTTACATGGGTTGTCACATTGACAACATAAAATCATGGGCAGCTCAAATTCTAACTTATTCTTATAACCCTATTGTGAATCAGCAGATTGTTATGTAGGCTACAGTACTTGCACAATAACTGATTTTTGCTTATTTTTATCCAAACAAAAGTTACAGAATAAAGCATTAAGACAGCCTTGAAAAGAATTAGGGTTTTGTATGCAACTTGTAACTCATGTACATGAGGTACAACTGAAAAGTATCAAAGTTTAAAACTTCTAAACACTTCTAAACAAGATAAATAAAAAACTATTTTGTGCTTTAGGACTTTATTTCATCATTGTTGTGTTTCTTTGTGAATATGAAAAAGAAGGTCAAAGCCTGAAGGTAAAAATTCTCCATAACCTTGCACGCAGAAACACTGGTGTATTTTTTAGATCATTATAAAAACAAAATGGTTTGTTGAGTATTTAATAAGTGGCAAGTTCATGACATGCTGTGTCACCGGCCAGAGCTCATGCTATGACACTTAAAGCAACAGTGACACATTAAACATTTGGCTACGTGACAGATACTTCATCAGCTTGGCCTAGTTTACTTTAGTGTTGCACCTTTCTCTCATTCTGTCCGTGCTGAATTTTTAAGAAAGAAAGAATCTTCAAAGGCCACTGACTGTATTTCAGAATCATTAATTCGTGCATAAATGGTGAGTTATGTTTAAAGTAAAATCCCTGTCTGTACTTCTGTAAAAACATCCCGTATTCGCACCTCATTATATCAACCATATTTGTGGGACCCTCTGAATTTATGCATCATGCTACATGATGTTTAATGAAATGTTGAAGCTAATTATTCAGGGCTTCAGCTAGTTCTGAACCCTGAGATGTAACTCAAGGATGTTGCTTGAATGTATCTTCGCGATTAAAGCAGTGTGTCTTTCTTTGTGAAAATGTATTCATCTTAGTTTGAAGATAAGGCTCGGCAGACACGTGCACAAAAAAACACCCGTTCATCCATTAAATTAAATAAATGCAAAACAATAAAAAGGAGGCGGGGTGAAACAAGCAGCAATCTGATGTGAATCATAAGCAAATTGAAGCAAGCAGAGAAAGCTGGCAGTCACCTTGCGAGGTTGTGCCTAGAGTAGTAAATACAAACGGAGCATACGGAGTCTTCAGTATCCCAAAGATGCCGTGGCAGATGGCCACACATCTCATTACGAAATGGCAGCACCCTTGGCACCCGCGTTTTAAATGCCATTGTTGCTGCTCATGCGAGAGCTGTGCAGGGTCAGCGCTTCTAACCTTGCAAAGCTGCCCTAATCCCTTACTCAATAGCCTGTCATTTCGCCCGGTTACCTGGAGTTAAAGGTAAGAGGGTCCCTCCGTGTGTAAGAACCGATGCAACATTTGAGTTTTCTCATCTACAACTCCTTTTTCCAGGTCTTCGACAAGCAGAAAAGTGTGAAGATTTAATGTGATGTGTGTGTGATTGATGCTGCGAATTGTATACCATAGATCATAGATCAACTTGGACGTTAATGCAACCCAGAGCAAAATGTTTATTGCTCAAAGATTGTATTAAGTTCTTAGTTGTGTTTCATTTACTTGTTAACTTTAGTCTCAGATGTTTCTTTTGAAATTTCTTAGGAGAAATAAAAATTTGAAATGTAATTTTGTTCCCCGGGGTGTAATTATATTAATTATATTATATTATTATATTAAAAACATACAAAATTACATCATCCCTACACCACTCGCACATCGTTTTTACTTTTTTATCCAAAGCTTTGCATCGTAAATAGTACATTTAACTGATAAAACAACTATTAGTGCTGATTACTGCCACTATGCTTCCTACGCGAACTGCATAAGGGAAATAAGGGAACATCAATACATCACCCAACTGTCAATGCACACCGTATCATCACCAGTCAGTCACCAGTTATTTTACGTTATTTACTTTAGGAGTGTTGACAGCTGTGTGTGCGAAATAAAGTGCAATTATTATTATCATATTAAAAAGAACACATATACCCATATTAAACCAAATGTATAACATTTATATTCGTGTTGCATGAATACTGACAGTTACAGTAAAGCTTAAAAATTGTTATTGTGAATTAAAAGCTGCAATAATAAAAAATATAGACTACAAGCATATAATAAACCAATATGTTTCAAAATGCATAGTTTAGAATATGTATATTATATGTATTGTACATTTTGAAGTACAATAACAATATTTATTTGTGTGTATCATAGACCCTGTAGTCCTGTTTTGATGACGTTTTAAGAGCGTTCCAAATGAGCGATTATTATTAGCTAAGTTCACTTCACCGTGCTCAGGGAGTACGGCACAGTAAATACTGCGTAGGAACCCTGCCGAACCCTGATTAGACATTTTTCTTTGTTGTCACAGTTCTCATTAAGCAGTTAATTAATGTAATACCGTTATTAAAAAAAATAGGCTTGTCATTTGTTTATTCTTGTTTTTCTTTTATTTTGGTGTAAAATATATCACAAACATTATCTTGACAGGGTAATTCATCTAAATTAACAAACTTAAAATACCTTTCTTTCATCCAGAGCATATTTATTCTGAAATGCAGTCTATCAGTCAGACACAGTGTTTTATACCTTCACTGCAGCACCAGTATAGCAGCTTTTTACTTAATCTACAGTCTTTATTTCACTCACACAGTGCTATTTATTAACATCACAGCTAGAATTCTGTATGAATGTTTAAAAATCACTATACAGTAACAAAGCAGATGCAGAACACTGTCTGTTTCTGTCATAAAAGATCATTAATACACTTCACTACTCGGTTTACTTCTGATCATTGTAAGAGTTCATCTTTATTATTAAAACTAGGGTTAAAGAGCACCTATTATGCCCTTTTACAATGTCTTTTGTTGCTTTTGGGGTCTCAAAAAATAAGTTTTTGTGAAAAAAAAAGTGTCATCATGAAATGACATTTTACTGTCGCTACCAATTAAAATGCGGGTTTGTTTATTTGTTTGTTACTTTCTACATTGTCCCTACTTCAAAGCTCTACAGGTCTTCAGTACAATCTTCAGTTGTAATGCAGATTAAACCCCACAGTGCATTATGGTGAAACAATTCCAGTAACAACCACTCAAGAGTCAATACTAATAGCACAAGGTCATCCGGGTACCGCAAGTATAATTTACTTACAAATAAATTACATGAACTCATGCCTAATTAATAACCCACATAAAATTATATTACAAGTGAATAAACCAAAATGCGTGTTTTTCTTGTTTTAACATTGTGTCTTGCCTGACAGTCATGTCTAAAGCCAATAGGAAATGGTTTGTGTGTGGCATTTTGCAAATGTTAAGTTTAAATTAGGCATAGACTGTATTTACAGTGAAGCACACAGGAATAATTTAGTGATGTTATGTATGACAGTGAAGCTTTGAAACACATACTGAGTTTGCAGCACAATGTGTGTGAGCATTATTTTTCTATTACAGAACATTGAATCATATTATCTTAGCTATATAATGCTGAATTAATTGCCAAACTTAAATAGGTAAATTTATTATATTGATAAATATAACATACATATGCTGCTATGTTTTTATGTGTGCACATAACATTCAACCTTCATCCAAGGGAGCTTCTTCCACAAGGCTGCTATATTTTTACTAGCCAACAGATGGCACTGTCTTTGACACTCAAAGCTTTAAATCTTTACCTGGAGCACTCACGGGGAAGCCGTGGTGATTTATAAGGCTGGATTTTCCCATCCCTAAAACAGAGTTGACTGGGTTTGGCTTGGCTTGAAAACAAAACTCACCAACAGCAGTAGGACATGAACAAACAAAGCTAACAATAGGCTTGTTCTAGTTAAACTATACTAGCCTGCCACAGACTGGTGAAATCTATTTGCTTTTTTATCACTTATGAAGTTGATATGATACAAATTCCTATTTTTGCTTTAAGATCAGTACAATGAACATCAAAGGTGATAAGAAACTTACATGTGTGTGAGTAAACAGAACTGACTGTGTATGAATAAACATGCAACACACATTATGTGTACAGCAATAGGAATAAAGTGTGTCATCATCAAGGCTTTCACAGCCAATTTTTGAACAAATGATCCAGAATGCATTGCATTTGTCAGGCAGCAGTCATTCTGCACAGCAGCACATTAAATTGAACAAGTTTATACAGACGTACATGACACACAGGACAAGGGAACCGATGAGAACATGACACATGAGGGCTCAGGAAATGACATGACAACATACTTTAAAATAAAAGACCTAACAATAAACAACATAACACAACATAACACTTACGGGGGAAATGGAGAGATGGAAAGAGAGTGTAACAGTATTACCTGTGTCTGCCATGATATGTCCACTGAGGAAATCAATTACTTTGTTGTTGTACCATTTCAGTAATTACTTTTGTGGAGTGATATAAAACAATCAAGTGCCTCAGTGCCATTCTGGTCCTATTTTAGCAGAACTTTCGTATAATAGCAGAGAGTAAAGTGTCACTGCAAAGACTTTCTTTGTTTCTAAGAGCAGAATAAGCATTGCTTTTTTCCAAAGGTAACATTTTTAAAGTATAATAACCTCTTTTAAGGTATAATAAACGTCAATTTAAAAAAAAAATCTTATCTCTAAACTCATTTATGTCTTAAATAGAACTATTATTGACTTTTACAAGTTGTTTGAACATTAAGGTGCTTCAGCAATGTGTCTACACAACAACCCTATTGTGATAAAAATATGTCCACTCGTTTTCGTTTAATCCTCATAAAACCTCAACAGTCTAAAAAAACGTCACTGCTATATTATTGTTTATTTTTTATTATGATAGTTTCCACCCAAGCTAGCTGTACACAAACTGCCAAGACAGATTACAAGACTGTGAGCAGTGGGTTAATTGTCATGTGTCCAAGTGGTGTAGTGGTATGACATGACTACTACACCAGAGACCCGAGTTTGATACCCGTTTCTGCAATTTATTTCTTTTGTGCTATCTTCCACAGTTACACTACGGAGCAGCTGTAGTGACAAGAATGTCTCGTAAACAAACACGTTTCTTGTATTTTGTTGTTGGATGTAAGATTGAAGAGATCTGAGCCACTGAAGACACAGTGGATTAGTAAGTAGCGCACACATATAGTAACTCCTTGATCTTTCTGCTGTCTCTTCCAGAAGGGGTCGGAGACCAGCAGCTCACACAGGCACACACACCAAAAACCTCGTATACTTACTGAGCCTGAAGAATTGACATTTACAGCATGATATAATAAATAATCTGTGGTCTATTTGATCTTAAACTTCACGGACACATTCTGTGGACACCTAAGACTTATTACATCTTGCAAAAAGGGGAAGAATACGTCACCTTTAAGCCCCCATTTAAAATATGAGAATATAAGAATATTTTGTTGAGGTAACAGCATCCTTATGTCATGTTCACATGATGTGAAGTCATGATCTTAAAATGGAGGAAACAATATCCTTTGTGGCCATAACTTGTTATTTTAAGGGAACTGGAAAACAAAGGCCAAATAAAAGATACTGCTCTGTGTAACAATGCCAGGGAATGCACTATGTTTTTATATTACATTCTTAATTTAAAGAAAACCTATTTAATTTGTAATATCCATTTTTCAGCTGCTGCCGTGTAAGGCGGTGCCAGTCATATTGTACATCTGTTCATTAAATTATTGTACAGAATGTACACAAGGAATTTATGTTGCACCCTCAACATATGACCTTAAAAACAGGACTTCACATCATATGACCATGACATAAGGATTATGTCCTTAACAAAATAATCTTGTGGTCACAAGATATTATCGTGGCCTTAACATGCTATGATGCTCCCACAAATTAATATCTTGTGGCCACGACATATCACATTTACAAGTTATTTTGTGGCCATGAAAAACCCCCAAATGAAAGTGAACCCCAAATGTCCATTTTAGGTCAACATACATTAGAAGTGCATTTCAGAGAATTTTTGAAAATGCAGAGTCCAAAGTTTAATTCAAAATGAATTACATTCTCCACATCCTAACATTGCTACACTAAATTAATCCACACTGTATATAACATCAGCCGTAAATCAGTTCATTGGAGGCTGAGGGATGTGAAAAGAGATTGGCGTGATGCTGTGTAAAACATTGCTTCACTCAGCAGGTGTAACGTAATGGGATTTCACAGTGTAACCAAGCTCTTGCAGCGGTTTGATCATATTTCTCACTCTGACATAGATATATATATACTGTATAGAGTCTAGCCCATTAAACAATAACACTTTACAATAAGGTTGTATTTGTTAACATTAGTGAATGCATTAGCTAACATAAACTAACAGTTTGCAGTTGTGAAAACCTGTGAAAATTCCCAGTACATGGAGGTTAGCAAATCATAACAAAGTTTAACAGAAGTCATTGCACAAAGTTACATTGCAAAAAGAGTCTACTTCTAAAAAGTCAAAAAGACAGTGTGAAATTATGAATTTAAAAGTTAAGTGTGTCTAATAAAAAAAAAAAAAAGATAAAACTTTACTATAAGTCTGTATTTGCTAACATGAACTAAAAATAAAGAACAATTCCTCTACAGCATTTACACTTCTTAATAACATGAACTTTATTAAATTAAAATTAAACTTAAGTAACTTAAGTAAAATAAAACAATGTTGGTCATTGTAATAATCTTTTGACCACAACACATTATCCCATGGCTGACTATTTGGTAAGTATTAGATAAAAGCCAGCCTTATTTATTATAATTTATTGAATTAATTTATTTATTAAAATTATAACTGCCTAAATAGTAATTTACGAATAATTTAAACATTTCTTAATCCTTAAAAAAACATCTTTACAAAAGGGAACCTCAATGTAAAGTGTTACCGTTTTAAGTTATAAAGGCCTTTACCTTTATGTTTCACAAAAAAAAATATTTTTATTGAATATTTTTGTGAAATATCCGATTATGAACTGGAATCATCTCCCCTGCTATGCCATTTACACTGTATAAAGCTTTGAAACAACATCCCACCAAGGGTTCCACTTCCCAGTCAAATGGCAAAGCTTAAAAACTACACATTGACCGCTCACAATGTGATACTAAATGAATCCTACCTTTGTTAACACAGGCTTGTGTTTTGTTGTTCTCACAGAGCCTCTAATAGCCTGCCATTTGCAGCAACTAAAGATTGATTTTCAAAGCAGTCCTACAAAGGCTACACCAGTGCCTGCAAAGGAATCAAAGTGCAAAAACTCTGGAATTAAAATATCTCCTTGAGCTGTTTTGCTATAAGCATAAAAGCTGCTCTGAACATAATCCAATCTGCCTTCATTTGCCGACTATCCAGTTCATGCTCTAAACTGACGTATTCCCCACATGCAGCAGTAAACTGGGCCACATCGAGTTGCCCTAATCAAATGCTCATGTCCTGCCGGCCCTTTCCCTATGGTTAAGTCATCTTTCCACATCTGCTGTAGTCAGCGCCGCAAGGAAAAATGCAGCAGTGCACATTAGCTCATTCCGTCACAGTTCACACCTGGCTTTCCAGCAGGGCTTGAGCTCCCATTATTACCATATGGAAAGGTTTCATCAAACCCTCTGCGTAGAGGCTTCCCCATAACACAGAGACAACAAGAGGACACAAGCTCTGCAGTCATAAAGGTTGGCTGTTTTAACTCCAAACGCTCCCTCACCAATCCTTTGCTTTTTAGTAACAACATACCAGGCAAACTCATAAAGCCCTTTTCATGACCCGAAGTAACACTAAATTTTCCCAGACTCAAATAATTGAGAACCTGAGTGATAAAACTACAATTGCTGCTCTCTAAACCCCTGCCCAATACTTTCCTACAGTGAGTAAGGAAATGTAATATCATTGCTGTGTCTGCAAACACAAGGTCAGGGAGATAGTCTTAACACTCCGCTTTCTTTTACATAACCATGATAATGTACAGTTAAATCAAGTGTCTGCCCAGCAATATGTAATGCATGTTTTGAAAGAAGCCTCCCGATGCAGTGGCAGAATCTTTCAAAATTCTTCTGCGTATCTGGAGAATTCAGTTTATTACAGCGCGCCCCCGTACTCAGACTGCGCTTTCAAGTGAATACATTCGAGAACTCTGCAAATAAGCAAATGAGATTCAGAATAAACGCAGAGTTTCTCAGTGCCACCCAGGGGTATAGTGTGCAGCTGCCTCACAGAGGGAGCTTTTGTGGGTGATGTGCAACCGGGAAACAATGGGACATGTTTGTCCTTGATTGAGGCTGCCGCTTGCTAAACTGTCACGCTGTTCTTAGCTGATTGAATATCCCCAGCCCGCTCGAAAATCTTGGCGATCAATTAATCGGTGACCTCCACGGTTTGCGCATTCAGACCTTTTGTAAGAAAAATAACCTTGTTCATGCAAGCCCAACAAAAGCGTGGGGTCACATTGCCCACTTCATCTTGTCAAACACCCTTTTACAACTACACATCACATTCTTAATAGATCAACCCACACAGCGAGTGAGGAGGAGCTCTGAAAAGATTTTCCCAAGATGCATTGTAACTGAAGGTCGGACAGACAATGGACAACTTACACAGATGTGTCTTTATAGTCAATGTTTTGCAAAATGTGTTTCTGCTCATGTAACCGTAACCTTTGGCCTGTGGTCTTTGCCAGGTTGGTTCAGATGCAGGGGAGTGTTTGAAAGCAAACATGGAGGGCAAGATTATATCTTTGTAACAGCAAAACACAGACTTGTCCTTGACAAGTGTTAGCAGAGTTGAGGTCCTCTTTTGAACACAGTTAGAATAGGCACAGTAATTACAAGACCAATCAGTGTTTGGCCTTTCTGCAAATCCTCAAGACCTTTAGAATGTCCACTCAGAGGCGTCAAAACTGCCTTAAATAATGCATTGCACCGCAATCAGTTGGTCCTGGTCACCTAAATCAATGTACCTTTTAAAACGTTATCGATGACCCCTGCTAGGATCATGAGAGACACTTAAGGTGAGGGTCTGCCACTGAGAACATGGCATGTGAAGTCAATTGTGACCTTCACAGATCTAAGCGATGGAGGATAAAGGGGTACTTAAGAAAAAATTAGACTCGCACCTCTATTCTTGACAAGAACTAAAATGCACTACATAGATAGTCTCTCTCTCTCTCTCTCTCTCTCTCTCATATATCCTGAATCACGTCTCACCATGCATCATAAATGGGTCTTGAAGAGAAAAATCTCCCATGAACTTCATCTCCTCTAGCGGCATGTGGCTGCTCCCTCAACGCATTATATTAATTAGGAAAAGACTTTGCAAAAGACAATATTCTGACTCTGTAACTTTAATGACTTCAACCTCAGTGCTCAATCTAATTTTAATATTATTTTATTTTAATTTGCACTTAATTGAATCGGAAATATACCAGACTATCCCCACCGGCATCTGTCCACATTGACTGAAATACTGCAGATATTTTTGTAAGAAGCTTCTTCTTTCTTTTTTCTATAAAAGTTAAGGTACATAGAGATTTGTTCTTGTGAAGAGCTTAAAAACTTCATTACTCATTCTATTTCTGGGCTCTACACAAATCAGGTTATTTTATTGAGAGTTTATCATGCATTTAATATGTATACATGTGTGTGTGTTTGTGTGTGTACTGTATGAGTGTATATGTGGTCCTGGTAAACAGCCATGACTAAGGGGTTAGAATATACACCTTGTACAGTATAAAAGTCATTATGCCTATGGAGAAGTCCCCATAAAACATGAAAATCCAGCATGCATGTGTGTGTGTCACTTGCACCCATTTATAAACTCAATCAAGAAAATTGACTGTTAACGTAAAGTTCCAGAGCAGTTATCAGATATATTTATTTCTTTAAAAGAAAACATGTAGCAAAACAATTTATAAACCGCATAATGACATTCTGAACATTTAAAAAGTAATATAGCATTAATATATATATATATATATATATATAAAGCAAAAGCATAAAAGCGTCAGTGCTGCTCTTTTGCTGGAAGATATAGTCCCTGATACGTAAACTGTAATAGAACGTTGTTTTATTTCCTTTTTAACTGTAATGTATGTAAAGCTGCTTTGCAACAATGAAAAGCGCTATATAAATAAAAGTGAATTGAATTGAATATATAGTGTGGCTATATAACCCATCAACATCCAAGACCAAAGCTATCTATTTTACAAAACACATCAAAAATAGTCTATAACCAGTATGAAGTGTGTAGGCAGATCTGTGAAAACACATTTTGGTATAAAAACATACTAAATAAACATTGTATGCAAATAGCAGTGAACATCTGGAAGGATAATACACCTGTAGTAACTTTTCAGATAGACAATGTTAAAAAAATGAAACAAAGTTGTCCACCATCAGCAACCTCCCCATGGTCAACAAACTGATGTCTTAGTTCCTGAAGGTGTTTAACATATGAGCTAGTTAGATTCAGCACTTGTTCTAAATCCTCAGTGATTAAGAAGCTCCTTAGTTCTAAAAGACTTCCTACAAATTAGATGCCATAGATCGTTTTTCCAGAACCATTAAGAATAATGGAACTGACTTTTGTTCAAAGATTTCAGATATCTAATTGTCAATGAACTAGCAAAAGATACATGCATCATGCTTAAACTCTTTTCAAACTCTATTTCATTTGAACTTAAGCAGTGGACTACATTAAATTGACTTTCTTGGCAGGCACAGATCTCTCAAAATGTTTGTACTGACTATTTGTTTTTACCTGTTGGATGAACACAACTAAGGCCAAATTGCTGAACAAACAGATAAAGAAGCACCATTACAAATCTACATTCTTTCCAGTAATGCTCTATTTTGGATCACTTATGCACCAGTTTTCTACAATAACTTGTTCTTTGTTGAAAAAGTGCCACTGGGAATCTGTAATGACTGCCATGAAACATTACACCGCCTCCTCTACCTTGCCTACACACCCACTTAAGTTTTACTCCAGGCTGTTACCCCGTTGAGGAGTAATCATATTGTACCAGGAGATTTCCTTCCATTAATGGATCCAATAACATTTGTGCATTCACCTCTCGCAGTCAACCTAACATTAATGCTCCAAGTAATGTCATCAATTTAATGTCGCTACTGTTTTGCAGCAAAATTTCCCCGGACAATTAAAATATGTTTCTAATTACATTTTTAACTAGACATCATCATATTTTAATGGATGGAAGTTCTCAAACAATATTGTATATGTCATCAAATAAAAATATCATTAAATATTAATTAACCCCTTACATTTCAAACCAGATTGCATCGCAAATCCTACTACTAATTATCTGTCAGAATGCAAAACTAATAGAAAGCAGTATCCCACTTAATCAAAGCTGGTATCGTATTTAAGTGATAACACTATAGAAATGAAAGTTTTTCCATTGTAATGCTGACCAAGGGTCAGATAATCAAGCAGTTTGCGGGGGAAATTGAAAAGAGGTAAATATTCAGCTTGAGCTCTGATTTTCACAGGCACACCTGGACTTTGCATATTATAATTGCCTCCATCATTGCCAAGTCATTCTCTGTTTTCGATTCATTTTTTGTTTATTATTGCCACTGCACTTTGTTCCTTTGCTGTTACCTAGTTGCAGCCAAAACAGTTCCAATCCTAGCGTTTCAAGATTTGGAGTTTCAAGTTCGAAGATGTCTATTATAACGTATTATCATCAAGAGAGGTGTTATCAAACAATTTGTGTTATCAAAATATGTAATTTGGACTGAAAGGTAAAATAGGTCTATATTTTGTCACATATTGGAACTTCTTTGCAATTAAAGACTAACCTTACTTTTGTGTTGGTAAGATATGACTCATGATATCTTCAAAGTATCAGACAGGCATGCGCAGTGGAATACTAATTGGGGAAGTTTCCAAATTTACCACACTTTAATTAGATAACTGTAATGACAACTTCAAGAGAAAATGCGAATTGCAGTGAGCTGGAGGATTATAGAGGGTTTTGAAGGTTGGTAGTGTTGCTCAAGGTTGAGTAGATTGTGTCTATTTTTATCAAAAGAAAGAAAAATGAGAATGTGTAAAGAATGTGACAGAAAAAGAGGCAGACAGAAGAGTTAGAAATAAATAACCCTGAAAGCATGCATAAGTTGGTTTCACTTTACTTTGATGGTCCACTTTAGACATTCTAAATGTCCCCACAATGGTGGTAAAAGTTTTAACCACCGGCCCCTACAATTCAAACTGATTATTAAACATACCAAATAATAATTTTATAAAAATTTAGTGGATAGAATATACAGTTTAAACAGGAGTAAAATCATTGGTCATCTATGGACACCACAATGTCTAGAAACAAACCTCTGTGTGTGCGTGTGTGTGTGTGTACATATGTATGTGTTATAATCCATTGGTCTCAAAAATCAAAATGGCATCCCTAAATATTCCCTTTGTGACCCTTTTGTTTCGACCCTGCAAACATTTGCATCTTTGCCACTGTGTTATGAATGGCTAAGACCCCTTTTGTATTTACACTTTTATTTGCTCTGTTGAGATTAAAGTAATATCCAAGTTCACTTTGCCAACTGTTGAGCTATGCTGAGCTGTGAAGAGGCTTTGCCTTGATATGATTCACCTGCTACTGAGAAAAAGAAAGAAATGCCATTATTGAACTGCACTGCAAGGTAACTGAATAACAGAATTCAGGCACACTGACTGCTGTAAATAAGTGTTTGAAAATACCTCAATACTACACAGAAATCAGTTTCTGCTGCTGGCATAACTTATTTTAAGTCTGAAAATTGGACATGATGTAAACAGCAAAGGATGTAATTGTCACTCAATGTTTTTGTTTTTTAGTTTAAAATAGAAGACATGTCTAGACAATGAAATGTCTAGACATGGAACATAAATAAATTACTTTGTCTTTTAAATTGAATTCTGTTATGACGGTCATAGCTGCAAAATATGTAAAGTATCTATTTCATATTATCTAAATTTATCTTGAATGCTTGGAATGCCAGGTTAAAACCGTGAGCCCTCCTTTGTTTATTTAATTAACAAAAGATTGAGTTCAAGTTCAAGTGACCTTTGACATTCTGCTAGATGTGGGAACATACAGTGGAATGACACATTGTGTCTTTAAGGACCACGGTTACATACAGTATAGAGATATAAGAAAATGTAACAAGTATTAACATAAAAAAACAATGTATTTGGAAGACTGTACAAATCAAAAACTTACTGAAAAAAAAAATACTGAACATAATGTATATTTAACATGCATGGTGCAATGTTAAAAACACATTGTGCATATTAAAATTTACAGGACAGACAGTGTGAATATAGAACAGTGCAAGATTAGTTAACTTCAAACTTAACTTGAAGTGTGCATAATGAGAGAAGAGGTTTTACCACAGGTTGATGGTTTGTGCAGCCCACTCATCTTCTGTGGCACACTCAGTATTATACATAAGGGTTATAAACATTAACAGAAGAAGTGATCCTGTGTCTGGAGGTTTGGGCGAGGGTTTCAGAGAGGGGAGGGTGACTGGAGTTGAGGGCTCTCACAGCCTTGGGGAAGAAGCTGTTGAGCAGTCTGGTTGAGCAGACTCTGATGCTTCTGTACTGTTGTTCTGATGGCAGGAGCTGGAAGAGACTGTGGGAGGAGTGGGTGGTACTGTATCCTTCATGATGCTGATGGCTTTGCTGGTGCACCGTGAGAGGAAAATGTCCAGGATGGAGGGAGGAGGAACAACAACGATTTTGGCAGCCGTGTTCACTGACCGCTGTAGGGTCTGTTAGGACATCTGTCTCTCAGTACACGGCCAGGAATGTTGTCAGGACCCGCAGTGTTCCATGGATTGAAACTGGACAGGGGTACAGCCTTGTGTGCAGTTTCTGGGGTTGAATAAAGTCCAGTTTGTTTTTCAAAGAATGTACATGTGATAGGACGAGTGATGGTAGTGCTAGCCTAGCTTGCATGCCTCCATGCTTATTTTGCTTCCTTCCTCTGTGCTGCCATCTTGGATTCTGATTGTTATACATTTCTAAAACTCAGTACAAGTAGGCTCCATAGGCCATACCAAATCCAACAAGTGACCCACAAAAAAAAAAAGACAGACCTCATTTCTTATCAGCTCTACTTCAGTCGCAATATAGATTTAAAGGATGTGTTTTAACCGCTCTACAGTGAAAACACAAAGGCTTTTGTGTCTCTTTATTCCTTCTAAATTGTCTCTGCATTACACATGAAGGCCATTTTTCTATTTTGCTGTATAATATGAAAGGTCTTCAAAAATCAATATAATGACCATTAGCATTTCAAAGGTCTTGGAGGTTTGAACTTCTTGTAGGGCTTTGGCAAAAGCTATATCTGTGTCACAGCGGAATACTCAGACTTCAGTATTCCATGTAATCCATTTCTTTAAATAAGATCACTAAGACTCATTTTTCCTCAGGAGAATTTTCCAGCCGAGCAACAATCATGTATAGCATTTCAGCTAATATAAAAGTTTTTTTTAATCAGTCAGGCACTCAAAAGTGTCATTTTGTCTGCCGCTTAATTTTCAACTTGTGCACTTGCCTATACACGTGACAGATTGGTTAAAGTGATAACCAGTTAAACCTCAGCTGTGTTTGAGTAAGTCTAAGCTTGTTTACCCACGAACATAATTGAAAGAATCATGTGACCTCCCCTTGTTGGCTAATTGGGTAATTATGTAAACCCATGATTCATTAACATCTTAAATAGGAGTTTGTTACTGAGAGACAAAAATATGGGAAACCTAGAGAAAACGTGTTGATCAAGGCACTGACGATATAAGTTTATGTATAAAATGTCCGCACTTATGTTGTTTTAAGTTTTTTATAAATTCCAATATTTGGACAATTGCGTATGTGTTACCGAACAGAAGGGACGGAGTCAGCGGATGCAAAACAAAGGTATCTTTAATTAAACAAACACAAGATGATAAAACAAAACAGGAATGTAACTTAAACAAATACTGTCCTTGGAAGTGCTGATGGGTAATGGTGAACACGGAAGACGAGAAGACGACGAAGAAGACGAGATGAAGAGTAATCCACAGGCAGTTGGTTTCACACACAGGTAAGAGTCCGGGTAACAAACGTTTAGACAGGACAGTGACTGGTAGGGGGTGAGTGTCCTTTATACAAGAGTGGTGATGACGGTCAGGTGTTGGTGATGATGATGATGACAATGAACAACAGGTGTCTTGGAGGTGCAGGGTGACATGGGAAGTGAAGTTTAAACACACGAAGACAGGTGACATCGCGGACAGTACCCCCTCCTGGTAGGCGTCCCCAGCCCACAAGATCCACGGAGGGGAGAGGGAGGCTGGGTGGGTGGTCGAGGTCAGGAGGCTCGGGGTCAGGATCAGGAGGCTCGGGGTCAGGATCAGGAGGCTCGGGGTCAGGATCAGGAGGCTCGGGGTCAGGATCAGGAGGCTCGGGGTCAGGATCAGGAGGCTCGGGGTCAGGATCAGGAGGCTCGGGCTCTGGAGGCTCGGGGTCTGGAGGCTCGGGGTCAGGATCAGGAGGCTCGGGGTCAGGGTCAGGAGGCTCGGGGTCAGGGTCTGGAGGCTCGGGGTCAGGATCAGGCTCTGGCGCCGCTTGTGGCGGCTGTGACCGCCTAGGGCTGACTGGCGGTGGCGGCTGGGACTCTGACCGCTCGGGTGCAGGTGGTGGCGGCTGGGACTCTGACCGCTCGGGTGCAGGCTGTGGCGGCTGTGACCGCTCGGGTGCAGGCTGTGGCGGCTGTGACCGCTCGGGTGCAGGCTGTGGCGGCTGTGACCGCTCGGGTGCAGGTGGCGGCGAAGACTGTGGCGGGCGGCGGCCGCTCTGGCGAAGACTGTGGCGGCGGCGGCCGCTCTGGCGAAGACTGTGGCGGCGGCGGCCGCTCTGGCGAAGACTGTGGCGGCGGCGGCCGCTCTGGCGAAGACTGGCGGGCTGGCGGGCGCTGGCGGCTGGACTGTGTGGCGGCCGGCGGCTGGCGAAGCAGGGGACTCAGAAGCGCCGGGAACAGGGGACTCACAAGCGCCGGGAACAGGGGACTCACAAGCGCCGGGAACAGGGGACTCACAAGCGCCGGGAACAGGGGACTCACAAGCGCCGGGAACCGGGGACCCAGAAGCTGGGGCCTTAGAGGAGACAGGAACCGGGGACCTAGAGGAGACAGGGACTGGGAACCTAGAGGAGACAGGGACTGGGGACCTAGAGGAGACAGGGACTGGGGATCTAGAGGAGGCAGGGACTGGGGACCTAGGGGAGACAGGAACTGGGGACCTAGGGGAGATAGGAACTGGGGACCTAGAGGAGACAGGGATTGGGAACCTAGCGGAGACAGGGACTGGGAATTCTGAGGAGTCTAGGAAACAGTCTGGGAACTTTGGGGCTTCTAAAACAGAAACTGGAAACTCTAGGACATAGTCTAGGAACTCGGGAAACTCTAGGGCGGAGTCTGGGAACTCGGGAAACTCTAGGGCGGAGTCTGGGAACTCGGGAAACTCTAGGGCGGAGTCTGGGAACTCGGGAAACTCTAGGGCGGAGTCTGGGAACTCCGGGCGCCCTCTTGGCGGGACTGGACTCTCGAACGCCCTCTTGGCCGGGACTGGAGGCTCGGGAACGGCCCTCTTGGCCGGGACTGGAGGCTCGGGAACGGCCCTCTTGGCCGGGACTGGAGGCTCGGGAACGGCCCTCTTGGCCGGGACTGGAGGCTCGGGAACGGCCCTCTTGGCCGGGACTGGAGGCTCGAACGGCCCTCTTGGCCGGGACTGGAGGCTCGGAACGCCATCTTGGCCGGGACTGGAGGTTCGGACGGCCATCTTGGCCATCTGGAGGCTTCGGGGAACGACTGGCCGGGACTGAGGCTCGGCCATCATCTTGGGGACTGGAGGCTTCGGGAGCGGCCATCTTGGCCGGACTGGACCGAACGCCATCTTGGCCGGACGTGACTTCGGAAGCGGCCATCTTGGCCGGACGTGACTCTCGGAAGCGGCCATCTTGGCCGGGACGTGACTCTCGGAAGCGGCCATCTTGGCCGGACGTGACTCTCGGAAGCGGCCATCTTGGCCGGACGTGACTCTCGGAAGCGGCCATCTTGGCCGGACGGACTGACTCGGAAGCGCCATCTTGGCCGGGACGTGACTCTCGGAAGCGGCCATCTTGGCCGGGACGTGACTCTCGGAAGCGGCCATCTTGGCCGTGACAGAACACGGGGGAGCGGCCATCTTGGCCGTGACAGAACACGGGGGAGCGGCCATCTCGGCCGCGTCAGAACCCTGGGGAGCGGCCATCGTGACCACGTCAGAACCCTGGGGAGCGGCCATCTTGGCCGCGGCAGAACTCTCGGCGGCGGCCATCTTAGCCGCGGCAGAACTCTCGGCGGCAGCCATCTTAGCCGCGGCAGAACTCTCGGCGGCGGCCATCTTAGCCGCGGCAGAACTCTCGGCGGCGGCCGTCTTAGCCGCGGCAGAACTCTCGGCGGCGGCCGTCTTAGCCGCGGCAGAACTCTCGGCGGCAGCCATCTTGACCGCGGCAGAACTCTCGGCGGCGGCCGTCTTAGCCGCGGCAGAAATCTCGGCGGCGCCGGGACTTGCGACAACAACCGGAGAGGGAGGAGTGTTGACGGTAGTGCTAGGTGCGGTGGGAGTGGTGGTGGAGCGCTCGTGGAAGGCTTGACGAGCCGCTTCGAATAAATCCCGGAAAGCATCCGACTGACTCATTATGTTGTTGGTCCTGTCTTCTGTTACCGAACAGAAGGGACGGAGTCAGCGGATGCAAAACAAAGGTATCTTTAATTAAACAAACACAAGATGATAAAACAAAACAGGAATGTAACTTAAACAAATACTGTCCTTGGAAGTGCTGATGGGTAATGGTGAACACGGAAGACGAGAAGACGATGAAGAAGACGAGATGAAGAGTAATCCACAGGCAGTTGGTTTCACACACAGGTAAGAGTCCGGGTAACAAACGTTTAGACAGGACAGTGACTGGTAGGGGGTGAGTGTCCTTTATACAAGAGTGGTGATGACGGTCAGGTGTTGGTGATGATGATGATGACAATGAACAACAGGTGTGCGGAGGTGCAGGGTGACATGGGAAGTGAAGTTTAAACACACGAAGACAGGTGACATCGTGACAGTATGCACATTTCAAAGCACCAGACCCTGGTCTCAGAGTTAATCTGCACAATAGTCCCATTGAATAATATATATAATGACACTTAATTTTAATATTATAAAAACTAAATTACAGTTACAAATTGAGTCATTTGCAAAATATGGTGACAAACCTGCAATTCAACCATTATTATGCAGCATAATGCCTTTTTAAATTTACTCATCATACAATTGTACACATACCTCTGCCTTTGTATCATGTATAAACATTTCCATTTCATTTTATAATGAACTTAACCAAATAAACACAAGCACAGGGATTAATAAATGTATACAAATCAAAACCAAAATAATTATTATAAATATAAATTTAGAAGAATACCTGTCCTTTGATTTTACATTTACATTTAGGCATTTAGCTGACGCTTTTATCCAAAGTGACTCACAAATATTAGGAGACAATGAAGCGACACATCAAAAGAGGAAACAATAGTCAAATAAAAAAAAATTATATTAATTTTATATTAATAAAAATAATATAATAAAAACATTTAATGTGGAAAGCCCTTCCAATGTCAGTTAAACAAGGGAGATGATCTATTTAAGCACACACCCGAAGAGTATTTCTTCACATTTTAAGTTTAACATTTTCTTGTGCTGTGTCATGCACATTTTGAGGTAACCTTGATGTAATTTTTATAAAATTAGCAATCCTTGAATTTGTCTCTGGTGTTATTGTCATGATGTTATTAAAATGACATGACATCTGATGCATATAAAAAAATAACACATCATTCAAGTTATCCTTTATTATTGGTAACAAAGTCATCATGCCAAAGAATACTGGTTTTAAGAATTTCATGGGTGAAAACTGAAGTAATTTTTTTAGCTGAATCAGAAATTCACTCTTTTAAGAATGACCCAATTAATATAATTACATAAAGGCATAATTGAACTATAGCCTTAATAAACTACAGGGCTGTGTTTCCCGATAATGTTGTCTCTTAGCGCGCTACGAAGACTCTAATGCCGTTTTTCCACTGCATAGTACGGTACAGTACGGGTCAGTTCGGCTTGGCTCGGTTGCTTTTCCACTGTATTTTAGTATTGCTTCAAAGTGGGTGGGATTATAGACTTGTAGTTATTGTTGCATAGTTATTGTTTCAGTGACCGAATACGAAACAAACACACACAGCACATGGGCAATGGAGGATATTTATGATGGCAATCAATGCCAAAAAGAACAGAGTGCACAACTAATGCTTGTGCGCAGGTAAATTACTTCAGGATAACGGAACATACTAAGTAAATGTAGCGGGGTTGGTGTGTCGTGTTGCAAATCCAATGGCGCAGACAGGGACATTTCTCTCTAACCAATCAGTGATCTAGAGTGTTTACAGTTAATCTACAGTTAGTATCGGTACAGTACGCTTGGAACCTCAGCCCAGGTGGTACCAAAAAAGTAACAGGTACCTAGTACGGTACGCAGTGGAAAAGCGCCATAAAGGTATAAGGCTTAATTACTGGTCTACCTTTCTTAGATGTGTTTCCCGAACTATACCTTAGCGAGCTGGTTAAGGTATTCTTTCGATGTTACCAGGTGCTGTCCATGGCAGTGGTGCTCTTCAGAAATAGTTGTAATTACATTTATTAGGACCCATAGGATAAAAATAATACATATTACAAATTAAATCCAAACATGTATATTTGCCCAAATGTAACAAGCCTTTACCGCTACACTGCATGGCCGTTTGCCTTCACTGGTCTTTGAAAAGTGTATTAAAATTTCAATAATATCTTCACTTGGTCTTTATTTACTCCACAATCAGGGTTGATTTCCGAGCAGCTGCACCACATTATTGGTGTATTTATGGTATTGGATGACCCCCTTAATAAAAGCGCAACAAACTAAACCTATTAAGTAGTTACTATGGTAAAGAAAACAAAGAAAGATGAGAGCCTCCAGCTTTACTCCAACAGAAATGGCTATACTTTTAGATGAGGTGACACAACAAGTTTTCGGACAACAGTTTGCCAGTGCAGCCAAAGCAAAGAGGTGCTGCAGTCTGGAGAGACAGGTCAGCAACAGGTGGTGGACCCAGCTCTGTGCCTGAACTTAGCCCCGATAAAGTAAAGGCCTTGGCAATCCTCGGAGAAGCGGCAGCTTCTATTAATCTGACAGCTGGTGTGGATGCCATTCCAAGGTCTCAGAGCAGGCCATCCTTGCTCCCTTGCATGCCCTCTTCCCCCACCAGCACCGGCGTCACCGCACCTGTGTCCATCTTCATCAGCCTCCATTGAGGTCACACAATACCAGCAATCCCAGAGTGGCTGCCGAGGTTGTCCTTTTGTTCAATGCGACTGCAGAGCTGGTGAGGCTCGAAAAGGAAAAAGTGCAAGTTCTGCGGTAGATTGAGCAGAGGTTACAAGAGGCCAATGTCTTCGCCCGTATACACCGGAGGTAAAGAGGACAAAGCTCCAGATTCTGGAGAAACAATATGCTTTGTCTGAAGCCAAATTTCAAAGGCCAACCATTTCCGTTCCTATTATAATGCCAGGTCAAGGTAAACGTGATTATGATGTTCAGTGAAGTCCAACTCAAACAATTTTATTACATTACAGATGAATGATCACCAACTCGGTGACTGTGGGCTCTAGGAAAAAGGACCTCTTATGTTTATTTTATTTTATATTATGTGGATTTTCAGTGTTTTTGTTTAAATAAACACCAATTTGACTGAACACAAACTGAACATAAACATAAAAGCCACCAGGAGCTGAATTTCAGCGCTTGACAAAGTCAAAAATTTTTTTACAAGAATTACAGCCTTTGGCATAGTAGCCAGGGGTCTAAATTTCTCACATATGAAATAGTTCACATACACTAAATGGCTCCGTGGATGGTGCCATCTTTGATTTAGCGCAACTATTCGCTGTATAGCTGCCATAGTTACCAAACTTCTTTACCACAATCATGGCCTTTAAATACACCTGCAGTGTCTAATGATTTGCCAGCTGATGTACCTTTGAATAATGTAAAGAAAAAGCTTACAACCATTAGTGCAATGACAATTTTATTATTTGTATAAAATAACAAATTGGTCTAACTGAACACGGAGTATTCTAACTTTAGATTTTTATTTGTGTATATTGCACTGTAAAGAAGCTTTTTTGACAATGGTGGCCACTAGAGTGAACTGTTCACAGTGATAAGGTATCGCTAAGAGTGCTTTAGAACAACTTTACGAATGTATTACTTACCGAAGGTATACTTAACTAAGAACGTTTCTTGAAAACGTATTAACGATCAGGATCGGTTGAAATTTTACTTTAATGATGAACTCGCATTCAACCACAAACATACTGCAAAACAAACGAAGACTGATCAAGAACTAAACAAAACCAGGGTACAAATACACACATGAACTAAACTAGACACAGCTGAAACTAATTTATAACTATGGAAACAACTGGGTACTAGGAGAACTAAACGAGTAATTATAAAAACTAAGGAGTGGCTAATGATGACAATAATCAGATAAACAATAATCAGATAAACAATAATCAGAGACAACGAACCAAAACCAGAACACACACGTGACAGAAACTGTTTGTATGATTTCTTTCTATAAAACTAACTACCCACATCTACTAACTACCCAACCAATCTACATATCAAAGGCTTTGAAAAGTCAAGGAAAACATTTCCTTTTCTTAATTGACCCTAAACTTTTGAATAGTGGTGTATTTGCACAAATTACTTTGTTCTTCACGTTCTTAACAAATAGGTACTGTAATAGTTTGTCACATTTGAATTTGGAGAACTTCCGATAACAATGTCTGACACCGCATTTGTTTACATGTGTATTAGCTCAAATGCTGTTTAAATAAAGAGAATTAAATTGAAATTGTTCTCCAAGCTTATCTTTACCTTGAGAAATGTAGCACCCTCAGCTTGTTCAAGTTGAGGAAAACATTACTTGTTTTAATGTCTTCATGTACAACTTGAATATAATTTGTGACCCTGTCTGTGAAAACCAGACTAAAGTCTCAAAATCAAATTCTGAGATAACGAGCATCAAAGTTTGATTTCAATCATTGACATGTCATTACTAAGTTAATATTAAATATATTAAGGTTATATTTTCACAGAATGTTCTTTACATTATGAAGGTTGATTTATGTAGAAATCATTTAATCACAAAAAATTACTAACCAAAATTAGTTGCAATGCAATTAAGTTCATATCTCTACAAGTAAGTTCATAACCTACCCAGTGCTAAGATTTATTCTTTTAATGCTGTACACTGATATACACAGTAGCAGGGAAACAGGTGTTTAGCATCATCAATGTTACTATATCATGTTTTGGCATGTCTGGAACACTTTATTGACTATTCAGCATCTAGGACCAGAACTATCCGTTTTATACAACATGGCAGTGGTTTCCAGTGGTTTGTCTGGTCACATGGTTCTAGTCTCAATGAACCAAGTCATTTCCTGCTCCGTCTGACTTGGGGGAAGAAACAAAGTAGCCCATCCGTCATGATTTGGTGTGCTATGTCTACAGTTACACTCTTGTCCAATCACATCCACATTGACATGCTGTATGGCGCTACAGGCACTGCAATACGCTTCAAGCATGAAACTGTCGCACAGCACACACATCCAAAGCATCGCTCAGAGATAAATTTGTTGAGGCTTGCTCAGATTGTGAGGATAGGGTGAGCTACTGGCCACAGGTCCTAAAAGTATATCAGTTATGTAAGCTCCTGACAGAGGAAATGTAGCTCTACTGTACTGTGCCGGCTCTGGATTGTCTGCGAGTTCTGTTCTGCACACCAATTGTGTTAATAATTATTAAAAATATAAACTGAAAAGACAGCCAACAAGAAAACAAGTATACATTGTATTTATTTATTATTTTTAGCATCTTGAAATTCTGTTACCTAAACTTTTTGCCTAAAACTTTATTTTTAATAATAAATTCCAGTACTGGGTCCCACTAAAAGTGACTCATGAAATGATAGTGGGAAGAGTAGTATAAATAAGAAAATATATAACTCATTAAATGGGCTTTGGAAATATTATCTTACTGTATTAAAAGCTGCTGTAAGCAACTTCACATCACTTTCTCTTGATGTCGTCAACATTAGCCACTCACCTTCTCTGAACCCTGCCCTCCAAAGCATTTTCATGGCCATAAAACTTGACACAAAATGATTCACATGCAATGTTTAGTCTCAAAAACTTTCTAGTTTTCAAGTTTTCTGGGTAAAAAAAATGTGTGGTTGGCTTCTCAGACACTTTTTTGTGCTGTTTATAGAGCCTAGGGCTGTCACAGAGACAGATTTTCAGGACATTTTTAGTGATATCTGTCAAGTATTTTATTTGTTTCACTCTTAAAACAAACATCTTACAGCACCTTTAAAACAAGAAAAGTCAACTAAATATTTACCTTTAGGCCATTCAAAGCACATGTGTTGGCACATCATGAGAAAACAAACTCGGCAGCAGGTATCTGACACTTCTTGAGAGTATTGACCCAACAAACACAGTCTGATGAATCCACTTCTGTTGGAAATTAAACCCCTACAGTGTCTTTATAGCTCGCTGTAGAGATCGCAGCAGGAGAGTCAAGTGCTGTTTATGCGAGTATGTTTGCTTGAATACAGCTGTATTCCCTTCAGGTAACATCACAATCTCTCGCCTGCCCCCAAGCGATGGTGATCCTGCACTAAGTTGCAGTATGTCGGGAAGTAAATTAGGATAGCTAGGTGAGGAATTGGTTTCTCTCACTTGGCATTTAAAATAATTGATTGGGGTCAATAATATCTTAGAATGAGAAATTCCCCCTGCTTGGCCTTTCTATTGCCTAACTTGTCCTTCTCAGCAAAATTACAAATGTCTTTGGCCTCATCTCCTGTCCCCTTGGCAACTATCTGTGAATTGAAAGGCCTTTGTTGTGGATGCATTTCAGCTGTCTTTATATAGAAACTGAATCCCAATGATGTCAACATGGTCAATTATAATAGTGAAGGTTGTTAGGAACTACACACAGCAAATCGATACTCATTCTTTGTGCTTGAGATCACTCAAACCCATGTTTTAGGATTCACTGTGTCAGCTGAACTTAGAATTTCACCTTATACTGAAATGAATTGGAAATCAATGAATCAAACTTTTGCTGGACCCAAGAGATCTATTGCTAGATGCTAAGTACAGGGTAATTAAAGAGGTGTGAAGGATTTAATGAAGATATAACACAATGCAGTTAGTTTCAAATTAATCACACATGACTGAAGTTTTTTAACTTTGGAACCAAACCTTTTTCTGAAGGTTTTGAAGGTTTCATTCAGCCATTATTTGAAATTGCTAAAAAAATCATTATTTTTCCTTTCTGTCCGTCACTTGATGTTGTGTCAATGGCGACACTAGGGATTTGCTCTTGAGAACCTACTATGTCTGATCTGAAACACCAATGAACTTGCCGAAAGGAATTTGCATGCCATTCTCTGGCCGTACATACGGCTATAAAAGGAGGATGACGTGCTCCATTTATTCAGCTTTTGTTCTTTGAAGCCTATGAAGCTTTCTGGTGCACTTGCCTACCTTTATATTATACTGTTGGTGTTACGGTGCGGTTTAGCAGATCCGGTCTTAGAGACGATATCCTCCTCTAGCCGCTTCAAGACAGCTTGCGTCTTTTTTTGCATCATTCTGTGTTTGTGTCCTTGGATGCGGCACCTCTCTCCTTCTGATGGACACGACACCTGTCTCGAATGCTTGGTCGCCAGCATGCAGAGGAAGCGTTGGTGGGTGGGACATGCTGTCATTGTGAAAGCATGTCTCTGAGAATGTTAAGGTAACAGCTTTCATCCTTCTTCCCGACCAGACCTATCTTGTGGGCGATCGTCATGGAAGTCACCCCACCAGGTCCGAGCTGGGGAAGAAGCCGGGAGACTCGCCTGCAGGCGGACTCCTGGTAACTTTCTCAACTCATGCAGAAGATAAGTTGTCTTTCAGGGAGACCTGTTATCGTATGCACTCTCAAGGTGTATGTGTACACAAAAATTTAATGTAAAAACCTTGTAAAATGTCAGATAATCCATCCAAAGATGCACAAACAAGTAATATATATATATATGCGCATCCATCTGCAGATGGAGTGACATCCATATATAAAAAATAAAAATAAAAACTTCTGATCTGCAAAAACATCCTATCCACGATTGGATCCCAAGTCTGAAATTATTATTAATTATTAACTCTTTTTTTTTGGCCATGTTTAGCATTAGAATGTTTAGCATTAGAAAAGTTCTAAAGTGTAAAAATTTCAAAATACATGACATTATAATAATTGGGCATCTCCTGTACACAGCCCTTTTCAGGTCACACCACAAATTTTTGATAGGATTTAGATCTGGACTTTGACTGGCCCATTCGTTGGCCTTGTTTTGGTGAAGCCATTCCTTAGGTGATTTGGAGATGTGCTTTGGGTCGTTCTCCTGCTGGTATGTAAAATTCCTCTTCATCTGAAGTGTTTTGGCAGAAGCCTTAAGGTCTTGGGCCAAATTGACTGGTATTTGGAACTATTCATTATTAAAGCCCCACTTCCAGTTGAAGAAAATCAACCCCAAAGCATGATACTGCCACCTTTAATCTTCATTGTGGGGATGCTGTTCTTCTGGTGATGTGCTGTGTGTTTTTATTTTAGTATTATGTCCAAAAAGTTCAACTATTGTCTCATCAGACCATAACACATTATTCCACATGATTTTGGAAGATTTAATGTATTTTTTGATTGTCTGAAAGTCTTTGTCTTGCCACCCTCCTTCACAGTCCAGACATATAAAGAATTCGGGGGATTGTTGTCACTTGTAGTGAACAACTAGTACTTGCCATAAATTGCTGCAATTCTTTTAATGTTGCTGTAGGTCTCTTGGCAGCCTTCTGTACCAGATTTCTCCTGGTCTTCTCATCAATTTTAGGGGGACATCCTGTTATTTGTAATGTCAATAGCTACGTTTACATGCACCAAAATGATCAATTTGTAATCGGATTGCCCTCACGTAAACACCTTAATCAATCCAATTGAGCTCAATACGAAAGCATTTTGATCGGATCGTAAGGGGTGGTGTAGACCTGAAAGAATACTATCAAGCATGTAAATCAAGCATGTAAACACTTTGATCAAAGTATTCTCTTCAAAGATGCTTAGCGCACAGCATAATGTAATGATGCGTGTAATGGTGCGTATGCACAGCGCAATGACATGTATGTTACGCCATAAGTCTGTACGTCTTAAACATGGCGTCTGGTGGGAAGAACTGGTCAGTGGAGGAGACTAAATATATAAAAAAAGACCTTGTTTGGTGTCATGTACACGTTTCACTTGAGACATTTTGTTCGAAATATATGTATGCATATGTACATATAAACAGGATTTTCATAGTCTGCAATCAGAATAAATTTATTTGGACTGATGAAAATTGGTGTATGTAAACATAGCTACTGTTGTGTAATGTGTACTCCACCTCTTGATTACTGACTTTACAGTGTTCTGTGCTATATTTAATGTCCAGGAAATTTTGTAACCCTCTCCTAATTTGTTTTTTCAACGAGATCCTCTCTGTGCTTTGTGGGCTCTTTGCGGCCCATGGCTTTTACAGATAGATTTTATAAAGCTAGATTTTTCAGCTAGATTTTCCACAAAGATGTCAGTAAATCCTGAAGGAACAGCTTTTGCCTACTTTTTTGGGAGTTAATCAGTCACTTGAATTGATGGCAGGTATTTAACATGAGTTTGAATGTGATTGGTTGATTCTGAACATTCCACATTCCCAATTATAAAAGGATGCACACCAGGTACTTGTACATTTTTTTATTATTTTTTTCCCTAAATGTTTCCTATTTATTCTCCACTTTAATTTATAGGTTGCTGTTCGAAAGGTTGACATGATTGATCTTGATTTTATTTTTACGTAAAAAACCTGTGATGGGGTATGTAGACTTTTTACATCCACTGTACATGTCTACAGGGCAATAAAACATAAACTAATGAGTTTTATCACCCTTTCTGGTCTATGTTTCCATTTAGTTAATATACACAAATAAAAGACTATTAATTACAGATAAATAAAATGCAAAATTATTTTTGTGCAGTATTTAGTACTAACTGATTATGACCATCAGTTTTATATTTTTGCCTTTTTTTGACAATTGTCAAATGAAACCTTTTTAGTGTTTTGTTTATTGTATCAACTATACAGGCTTTTCTGGAAAAAAATTAAGTCTAAATAATAAGATATGCATGTAAAGTAGATGAGTGAAACTATGCATGTTTATTTTTTATTGTAGAAGAGCAACATATTTCAAGTATTCTGCAGCGTTACTGTAGATTTGTGTGTGTAACAGGCTGAAATAAAAGTCATTGTTTACTGAAATCTGTCACTGATTACCAAACACAGAAATGAGACAAGTGAGAAAATAATTCATAGCATCTTAGAAGGTATATGAGGAGAAGAACAAGCTGTGCACAAATTTCTTTATTGATTTGAATTGTCATCAAGGGGTAGCAACCGGAGCGTCAGTGACCTTCACATGGATTATTGGCATTTTTGCAATCTGGTATGTTCATTGTGTTTGATTCACATACTGTACAAAGTATGTGTAAGAATATGCAAACAGTATGCTAAAAATGCAGTTTTTCTATATTTTTTATCAAATTCTTGAGAGCTTTAAGATGATGTTTTTTGTGTAAAGTAAGTGAGCTCCCAAGTGCACTGAATCAGAATCTAAAAGGTGCAAAAAGGACACTTAAAAGCTTTCATTTAAACTTTGACCTGGCAATCTAAATGATAAAAAAATCATAAAAGAATATGTCTACTATTAATGTGTATTTTTGAGAGTTTATTTATGGTCCTAAACTGAAATTGTTGGATAGAAAATTAAGTAACCTTTGATGTTCATTCTTGCTGGTGATTTTACTATAGTACTGCACACGGGCGGACTGGCCATCTGGCATACCTGGCACTTTTCTTGATTGACACTGGACTGGCCCAATCATATCTTTGAACAGCACCATCTATGGGATTTCTGCCTGCAGGCAGTTTCAGTGTGATCATGGAGAAGAAACGTAAAGGAGGTGCAGAAAAGCTGCGTGACAAAAAAAACAAGCTCTTCAGGCAGATGCTGAAGTTACACATTACATGGCATTAGTAGTTTTAAAGAGTAGGAGTTGGTATACATATTCAGGGCAGGGGAACGCAAGGACGGGTGGTATTTGTGATCTTATGTGGTGGTGGACTGGTCTGGGCCAAAATGCCAGAGCCGATTTTTGGTCCCAGTACATCCCTGGTACTGCATTATGAACCTAATATTTAATGTGACATTTAGCATCCAACTAAATTATGTAAACAGAAACTAGAATTCACAGCACTCCCCTAGCTACTTTATGCTAAAGCTATTGTTGATGTTTTTTTCTGTGACAAGTTTAAAGACCAAAGAACAAGTTTACAGACACAATCCAAGACAAAAAGAGATATTTGACACAATTGAGTCTTATCTTCCCGACAGTCAATCCTCCAGAGCAGTGTCAACATTCTTCAAAATACTTCTGTTGTGTCACAAAGAAAGAAAGCAGGTCATACAGGGATCTGTTCTCGTTGCGTCGCTAACTCAATTGATGGATTTTATCGTTGATGATTTGGCCAATCTTGGTTTGGTTCTTTAATGCTCATTCTGGAGTTGATGTCATAGCAAAAGGTCCGTAAGCTATAAATATCGTAAAGTATAATTGGCACTTAATTGGCAGCTGGATTAGTCCAAAAATGCAGAGTACTTTTCGCATTTGGGTCTGTTCGAGGTCGGATCACGTTCTCACCACAAACAAACCGCCCCAGGGTTTGATACGCTTGTTTGGTCCGCTTTGGTGCGTGCACAAGTGCGATTGCTACTTTCACACCTGTCCAACTGAACCGCACCAAAAATTTGAGTGAACTTGAGTCCTAACTAAATGAGGCAGGTGTAAAATCACCCTTAATAATTAATAAAATTGAAAATAATTTAATCATAACAAGAAAAAAACAGTCAGTTTTGGCCCCAAACCCCATTTCACACAAGTTGGTATTCTTGTGGTATTTTATGTACCTAATGACAAGTCTGTAACATTCTTTGGTTAAAATTTACAACACTGAACTAAAGCAGTCCTTACTTTCACTTTTGTCAGCCTCTGATTACTGCTGTTCATTATGATGTTAAAGATTCATCTATACCTATTTGAAGATAATTGACAGTCTGTAACAAGTATACCTTCCTGCAACCTGGGGCGGGGCTGCACGATCACAGACATGCCCTAAAAATCCCTTATAGGACTACATCATCTGCTGTAAAGCTGTTCTTTGTAATACATGGATATGGTGTGCATGCACATAGATCCATAGCAGGAAAAAATGGCATGGGAGGCGTGTGCTCACCATAGTAGGTAAAACGAACACGCTGTGTGCTGATCTCTGGTGCATATGTGGTTTTTAATCGATTCACTGATGAGGCGAAATTGACGCCATTGTGTTTATGAGAGATAAAGCTTGTGTTTATAAGGGGTAGGATATTTCTGGAACCCGCTGTAAGCACATGACTAATCCCAACTTGGAGAAGCAGAAGATTGCAGATATGGTAAGGGGAGAGACGTTTCAAAACACGTGACCAATCAAAACAGACTGGGCCAGCCTGACCCCTTCATATGATAATGAGCTTCACAGAGCAACACAGCAACACAGAGTCCAACACAGAAGAGTTAGAGAATATTAATGTGACCATTTCTGAAGTATTAATAAAGTTTTGCATGCTTTGTCAGTTTTGTCACGTTTGTCATTAGAAGCATTTCTCTTGATTCCGTATTTCACCATTTATGGTAAATATGAACGTGAGAGTAATTTCAGGAGTATGCAGCATTCACGCAAAAATCTAGCTCAAAGTCATAACGACACACACAAACAACGTGCCCCTTCTCGCTGCCTCGCATCATACACCAGACGTGCTCCGCCGCATCCGTGAAATGTGCGTCACACAACGGACATGCACGTTTTGTATGTTCCAGCTTAAGTTCAGAGTCAACATCTTATTTAAGATGAGCAGGTTTAAATAATTAAACATTATTTTTACTGATAGTTGTTTTTAGAACATTATTCTGTAAATATGCTCTATATTATACTGGTGATTTATTATTTGTTTTGGTGTTTTTAGTTACTTATGTGGCAGAATGGAGTTATATAAAGGCTTCTTTTGTAAAAATGAGCAGTTTTCTTTGTTCTTTCAACCACACGAAAATGCTAAATGTCAAGCCCTGCCACTCGCTGCCTGCGTACAATGCTTGTGTGAAGGTGTGGTTTTCAGGTGTGGACTCTATGGGGTGGTTTCCCGGACAGTGTTTATGATAATCCAGGACTAACCCATAGTTAAATTAGGACATTTAAGTACTTTTTACAAACATGCCTTACAAAAAAAAAAAAACATTACTGGTGTGAATCTTGAGACAAAACAATGACACTGATATATATATTAAGATACACTGCCCTTCCAAAAGTCACACACTCCAATATGTAGTTGGACCACCTTTAGGATTGATTATGGCATGCATTTGCCATAGCATCGTTTCGATAAACTTCTGCAATGTCACAAGGTTTAATTCCCATCCAGAGTTGCATTAATTTCTCGACAAGTTCTTGTATTGATAATGGGAGAGTCGGACCGCTGTGCAAAGTCATCTCCAGCACATCCCAAAGATTCTTAATGAGGTTAAGGTCTGCACACGGTTTAGTCCCAATCCCTTGAGTTCCCTTAGCATTGTGCATGTGGAAATGCTCTTTATTTCACTAATTAACATAGCCGTAAGTCCTACTGTCACAGTACTGTCTGTGTTCCTGCTTGTGTTTGTTGTGTTACCGTTCCTTGGACTTATAATTAAACTTAAACTGCATTTAGCTCCGCCTCTCTGCTTCCATTCCTTTATCCCAGCTTCATAACAGAATGACCGACCAACATGGCGTGAAACACAAGGGATATAAATACACAGGGTTGACAATCAGGGGTAACAAGACACAGGTGAAGGCAATGTGGATAATGAGTCCAGGCAAGAGGTTATGGGAAATGGAGTTCAGAGATGCAAATGTCCAGAAGGGGGAGCAGAGACAGGACAGGAACTGGGCAAACACAGACATGACTGTGACATCTACAGTTGTTTTTTTACGATTTAATTTGATTATTATTAAGGTTGCGATTTCCCAATAAAGATATGAAATATTAGATATGATTCATCTTAATATCACAAAGCCTACCATTTAAACGGATTGTGTAGACGTTTTACAACCACTGTATTTTTAGTATCCGCATATTTAAACCATGATGGTTATGTTTAATAGAGCATGTAATACCAGATGTTCAGGTTGGCTTCTATGCAAAATGTAGGTTTCATTTTTATCTTTTTATAAAAATCCATTACAAACATTCTTAAACATTCTTACTAATACAGGATTATCTATTGCCAATTGTTATATATGGTGCTCAGTACAGATGAGTAAGTGATAGTGATGCAGTATGCGTCTCAAATGTCTGTCTCAGTGATGTCTCATGATGGAGTGGGCAGTATAACCAGTCTTATATCACAGTGTGATTAATTTAAAATCATTACGCAGCCTTTTTGAGCATATACATAAAAATGCACTGTTGGAACTAAATTGGTTATAATTTATTAACTATTTGGAGTACAGACCTAAGGTTGTCTCATATGAAAGAAGACACTTGTCAGATTATTGCTGGAAAAGTTATTTAAGTTTATGTTTATTGCTATGAAGAATTATCAAATTATTATTTTTCTTTTATTAAATTAATTTTCTTTTATTCCCGAGTCTTTTAGCTGCTGTACCACAAATATCCACTAGGGGCCAACCCACCTTTAATGAATAAATGACTCTTCCTACATTATATATTTTATAAAACACTGATGAAATATGTATTCCTAGTCCTAGACTAGTTTGTCATTATTAGATAAAACTTCACATAATATTAAACAATATTGAAGTAGGCATCCCACTGGAAGGACAGTGACATTTACATTTAGCAGGATATAATTTTTTTTGATGCACACTCTTGCCATCTATGAATCCATTACTCGTCATACATAATTTATGTTATAAATCACTGTAGAAATATGTTTTCTAGAGTCTTAGACCTTTCCAATGATATAAATTTTGTTATGATTAAATTATAATTCACGTTCAATATATTAAAGACAACAGATAACAGGTTAAGTTAACTAAATTTTAAACTCATTTGACCTGTTAATTGTCATTGTTCCTCGGAAGGAACACCTATTTTATTTCCCTATTTATTTTAATATTTCATAGTTGAATTCTGTTCTACTTATGACAAACTACTTTTAAAACGTTAATTTTGAATCTGATAAAATAAATTTTATTTATAACAATTAGTACAGTTAGTAAGTGTGGTTTGAGTTACTGCTTTATTTATCATTTTTAAAATAGGCTACTTAACGGATAAAAGTGCATAACACATTGAGCAAATCAAAATGTAACATAAAACAACACTTTTATTTTAGTGCATGCATACCTTATACCTTATAATGATGTGGTTTATAATAACAAAGTGCAGCTGATTTAGTTTGGTCATTCATGTTTCAAGGCAAGTGAAATAAAACTATTCTGATATTTTCTCTGTAATTACTCTGTAAATATACTCCTTGTTCTATCTATTTATGGAGTAAGTGTAACACTTGCAGGCTGTAAATTAAAGTCTTATAGTTTGTTTCCCCCTTTTTCTATGTGGTTATAAGCGTAACATCTGCAGGCTCTAAATTAAAATGAGGAATGTTACCCTCTTGTTCCATGTAGGTTAAGTACAATAAAAATACACAAAAATATCCAAATGGCTCTGTATACACAATCTGATGACTCTGTAACCAATGTTAAAAAGCTAGATTCAAATAGAGTTACAAGATGTTATTTAAATTAAACGTTATAAACTTCAAATTTGTGACAAAAACACTTTTCGTTTAAAAACATTTGCTACAGTTATGCCTGGAGTTTACACTACTCTGGAGTTTTTGACCCTTGAAAACTGGAAGCAGACCCCATTTTAGTTTGAAAACTCTGGGTTCATCAAGCTCCTACATATGACAATTATGCTACCGGAAAAGGACAGCATGAACCTTCAGTGCGTAGTGGACTCTCCAACCAAGAGATTCAGGGATTTGTATCTGGAGCAACGTATTTCAGGTTATGCAAAAATGTAGGCAGAGGTACATATTTAAAACAAGCCTGTGCAGATTTTAGGAGATATTCCTTTGAATAACTTCAGTGAAAAGTTTATTCATCACATTTACATGGCAGTAACTGTGGTAATATTAATTGTATGTACTGTAGCTAATACACTACCTGGTAGCGTTTTTAACAAAACCTGATTTGGGTGACCTAGCTCTGACACTTCTGCATGCTCGGCTCGCTTCACTTAAATCTTAACTTCTCTTAAAACTTAAATCCTCTTTACTTAACAGTGTCATCTTATAACAATAGTGTTTCAGGTCAGTCCACTATGATTTCCTCTTTCCAACTGTCCATCATGCACATTTCTAATGCACGTTTTTAATGCATGTTCTCAATTGCCAGGTCCTTTGTTTTTCCACTCAGTGGGTTGATTTTTTTCTTGTATTCAAACATCTTATCCATGTTTTATTCATTTTTGAAGAACTCGGCACCACCCCTCAACATCCCCAGTGGAAAAGAAAGAAGCAAAGCAAGAAAGAGGGAGAAATAATGTGCTACTTTGTTGTTGTGACTGTATCATTGAAATGGTTTAATCTGGTTTAAAAGTTGTTTATACAGTCGGAGCCTGTGGGTGAGTGGACAGTGCTCCAGACGCATGTGCAGCGCACTTTCGGTGTGACGCGAGTTTGAATCCTGGCTCTGGTGTCCTTTCCGAACCCGTTACCCTCTCTCTCCTCCAAAATCACTTCCTGCCTCTCTACATTTTCCTGTCTAAAAATGATAAAGGCAAAAAAAAGTTGTTTATACAATAAAGAATAAAGCAGGGCCATAACCACCATATATGGAGGGGGACAATTCCCCCCAGTACTTAAATGTAGCTAAATTCCCAATATTTGCTGTATCTTAATACTACTCTGCTTAGTGGTCTAACAGTGCTTGTCAAAGTAAAAAATGATTAAGATGGCCAATCAAATCTAGAATGCATGCGTTACTGGACTAGATATAAGCTTTGTAGCTAAACTTAAATAAAATATTTCAGAGCTTCAGACTGCACCTAATACAGTCAGCCAAAAATACTAAATAACTTACAAGCAATAGTCTTGCAGAGAAAAACAATATAAACTTAAAAATTATGGTGCTACAAAAGTTTCTTCCCGGTAATGATATAGAAAAAAAGTTCTCCGGTTCATCAAAGAGCCGTTCAAGGTTCCTTAAAGAACAGCTGTATTTTCACTATTTTTGTATTCTAAAGAACTGCTTTCCACCCTTTTGTGAAACAGAAAAGTTCTTCGGATGTTAAAGGTTCTTTATAGAACCATTCAGCCCAAAATGGTTCTTCTATGGCACCATAAAGCATCTTTATATTTAAAATAATAGTTTTTATTTTACTTGAAACACGAAAGACCCAATTAAATCAGCTGCACTTTGCTATCACAAAAAACAAAATAATACATTATATACAGTATGCACTGAAACAAAAGAGTTGCATCACGTTATTTGGAGAATAATTAATAAAAACAAAGCAGAAACTCAATATATAATTTTTTCATTTTGTTTAAGACAAGGTCCAGCTGTTCAACTTGGTTCCTTTACATTACTCATGTTTTTGTTGCTTTATGCGTAAATAACAAAGCAGTCCCACCCTCATATAGCTACATATTAAGGTATACATATCAAGCAGGATCATCACCAGCTTACACATTTCTACTGTGGTGAGGTATATACTGTAATACCATCTAGGCAGAGCTGATGATGTTTCATATCAGTTTATGAAAGTAAGATTATAGCTGCAGTATTTCATCATCTCTAGCCTCAGAAGTGAAATGGTGTGAAATGTGTTCAAAATGTGGTAGACTTTGATGAAACATCAGCCTGTAGATGATCCAAAACCAGAAACGGGATGAGGATTACAAAAAGAGTGTGTTTGACCACCAATCGACATCTATGTGCATGATATGTTCCAATGCAACAAAAATTGATCACAGCCGTATTAATGATCAACAAAGAACAGAGTATTCTGAACGTGCTCGAGTACAACATATGTGTAGTGTAGAATGGTGTAAACAGGTATGTTGACTACAATGGCATTAGCTTATTCACAATATGCAAAAACATGGTCTTAAGTTTCACACGACACCAACTTTCACAGCTTTTTGTCACTGTCCCTTTAAAATAAAACCACTGAACTGACAAAAAAGTCAGTGCAGAATGTCTTAATTTAGTCATAAGTATCTGCAAAGTTATGATATAATGAAACTTTTTAATTAAAGTTTTGTCCTGAAAACTTAAATGCTGATTACACAGTAACTTATGACCATGCCGAGGGCAATTTAACAAACAAACATCAAGTCTAATAAACTGACAAGCATCTAAGAACATGGTTGCCTTCCAATTAAAACATTCAAATAGTGTGTTTCCATTAACCACCCGACTCTTCACGACATCCTGTTTAAACACTCCCCGAGATGAAAGCGCTAAACCCTCCTCCGCAGCTCCCCCTCGGCAACAACATGAAGGTGACCTTAGGCTTTAATCTGCTTCTGAAATCGTGGATAAACACTCCATCATTCCACAAAGAGGAGACAGAAAAGAGTGGGACGCCAAAAATGTGTTGTTTGTTTAAATAATAGAGTTTGAGCCACAGTCTTGTCAATTCACATTGTCATGCTGTCAGGCCAAAACCCTCCCTTAACTGACAGCCCCTGACATTAGGCCAGCTGAGATCAATCGTCTGCTGTGAGGGACAAAAAATTTAACCTTTTTAATTGCAGTTATTAGCCACGTAGCTTCAGCTCTGAGATCGTAGTAACCTCACGCTACCCGTCCGACTGGCGTCTGGAGCCCCAGCGATTGGGTGGGTAGTGGCGTGGATCCTAACTTCCAGTTGGGTTATGTGTGGGGGATATTTTCAAAATGGCTGAGGAGGAAATGTCATTAATGGATCTCTGTGTCGCAGCAGAGAGCCTTTCAGTTTAATAGACAGCATCAGACTCAGCAACTTCAGCATCTACGATAACTGTACCCACTAGCTCTATTTACTTATCTTGATCAAATGCTGGAAAGCAGAAACATGTAAACTCCTTGTTCAAGGGGGGTGGTGTGGAGATTCAACTTTCCCTTGAACTTTTGACATATATGTGATATCATTAATACATCCTTTCAGGTTTTA